>JASAND010011772.1:0-14793 GCA_030248195.1 Trissonchulus latispiculum
GAGAGGAGAGTCTGCTCTGCTCGTGGGGTATAGCGCGGTGGGAAAAAACCCAATCCGATATGCGGGAAAAAACCCATCGCCAGTGTGAGTCACCCAGATGAGCTAGATCGGATTTTAATAAAAAGTAAGTGCAATTTTTGGTCCCAACATGTAAGGTAAGGTAAAAGTGACCCCTGGAGAGTACTCCAACCTACAGAAGGTTATAAGGTGCCGGTGCTTATCTCCGGATTCATAGCCCGAAGCCAGGAGCGACAACTCTAATGTTGACTACATCTGTGGAAGGGGGGCCAGCCCTTCATCAGGCATTACGCCAGAACAGACTCCTGTTACCTTCCCACCGCAGTGGTACCCATTTACCGACCAGTTAAGGATAGACACAGCTGGGTTGGCTGGAGCACACGGCGAACCGATATGTGCTTAGTCCCTTGCTCAAGGGGATTTGCGAAAGCCTTGTGGCAGTGGGGGTTCGAACCTAGGACCGTAAGATCTTTAGTCGAACACCTTACCACTCGGCCATTACGGCCCCAACATGGGGCTCAGACAGGGTTAACTTTGAGGGGGGTCACACTGAACTACTGGAAAGACCTAGCCCAAAACGGATTACAGTTTCACAGAGGATATGTCTCGGAACTTCACGATGGTGTATGCAATTTAGTACCTGTGGTCCGACCTGGGGGTGACCTAGACTCGGCGGGAAAAAAAAAACCACGTGCGGGAAAAAAACCCAAATTTCAAAATGAAATTTTTTTCTAACCATTAGCAGTAAAGGAAAAATTCATACATTTCTTAGCTCAGTAAAGTCTCCTGATTAATTTGGTATAGATTTTACCTAGGTCCGACCTTCTATGTGTGGTCCAGGTGGCCAAAATCTGAGATGTGCCATTTCAAGCCAAATTTTCCGATTTCGCCAAAAATCGCTAATTTTTTTACTAAAATAGGTCGGGTATGACTTTAAATGCAATAAAAACACGTTTTCTATGTGATAGAATGCTTAAACTGCAGAAATTAAGCAAATTTCAAAAATTTCCAAAATTTGCCTGTGTTTACGTGTTAAACATACGAAATTTTCAAAAGTCAATTTTACATGAATTTTTGCAAAAATATTGATATTTTTTTGATTCAGATGTACTAAAAATGACCCGCTCTTTCGAATGGTATAGTCAAACCGTTCTGGCATGCTTGCAGTACAAAATTCGGCTGGGTTTTTTCCCGCCCATGGGTTTTTTCCCGCATTGGGTTTTGTCCCATCGGTTTGGTCAAGAAAATTTCTCACCACCACCAAGTGCTAGAGAGACGTTTTTATGGTTCATTTTTTTGAAGCTCTACGCAAGGCCTCATGGTAGTTATCGTTAGATTCTCGATCTGTCGCTTAATAAAAAAGTTACAGCCAAAATTCGAAAATTTGGTTTTTTTCCCGCCGCGCTATATTTAACAGCAACCCTCCTCCGTCCAAAAGCATTTTTCATTTTTTATGTCAAAAATCGCATTTGCAGCCGTTTCGAATGATAAAAACGTCTAACCGTGGAATATATAATGTTAACATTTGGTGTGGTTTTAAACTCAAAAAGATGATTGCCAACATGTTTCCAAGTCCAAAATAAGATAAATATTAAGTCATAAGGTCCATAATAGGATTAAAAATGTGTATTTCTCGCAATAATAACCTGGAAATTTTTGGACATAGAAAAATTGGACATTTTGGAAAATTTTTGCAAAACTTACCCCTAAATTATTGGCCATTTGTACCTCCCCTCCAGTTGGGGGGACCGTCCCCCATCGAAAGTTCTGGGGATGGTTGAAAAAATGTCTGGCCCCCCCGCCTTACACCTATGTTCCCCACCCACCTTACCCGTCCCTATCCTTGGCAATTCTCATCCCCTTCTAAAAAACCATACCATAATTTCCCTAGTTACCAGAAGCACCATAGTTTCCCTGGAACTTGGGTCTCGGGTGGTAAATCTTGGGATTTTGGTGGTCGACCCTCGAAATGTGATGGGGTACCCCCCACCATAGGTGTACCTTGGGAAAACGTTGGGGGAGGGGGTAGCCGAAATTAGGGTGTGTGGGGTCAGTCTTTTGAGGTGGGGTGGGTTCCGGAAAAATCGAATTTGGGGGGGGGGGGGTAAAAAACTTTTTTGGTCAAAAATTCAGAAAAAATTCACAAATTTGCTAAAAAAGCGTTATTTCCAACTAAAAATCAAAAATATTTCTTCATTTTTGCTCATTTATTCCAAAAAACTTAGATTTTTTTGCAAAAATTTCGAATTTTTTCCAAAAAATTTCGAATTTTTACTAATTTTGAGGCAAAATTTTCAAAATTTTGAGGGTGGGGTCTGGCAAATTTGGGTGGGTGGGGTCTGGGATTTGGCCATTTGGGGGTGGGGTCTGCCTCCAAATTTTCGAGGGTGGGGTCGGCACTTCTCCATTTAGGGGGAGGGGTTCCCCCCCCAGGTACACCTATGCCCCCACCCCCAGAATTTGGTCCTCAGAAACTTCGAAATTGGCATAAAAATGCAAAATTTTCTGTAATTTAGCCCTTTTCTCATCAAAATATATAAGGCTTGTTTTTAACGTTTTACTGTTTTAGGCGTTTTTGCACCGTTTTAAAGCGATTTTAGGTCAAAATTTTAGAAAATTTTTTCAAAAAATGACCATTTTTCGGGCAAATTTAGCTAACTTTTTGGGTCCAAAAATCGTTGGGGGGGGGTTCGGGGGGAGGGTAGCTGAAAGTTGGGGGAGGGTAAGTCAAGAAATCTGGGGGGGGGGGAAAGTTGGTCGAAAATTTTGGGGGGTCCCCCCCCAAAGGAAACTATGGAAAGGACCATAAAAATAATATTACACACTTATTTAAAATATGGGTTGAAATGCAGGGATAAATTAATTTGGGAAACGAGTATATTCGGTATAATATATGCATCAAGTTAGAAAAAATTATTGGATGAAACTAAATTGTAGCTATCGCTGTAGATTTCAATTTCATCCACCACTTCTCCTAGATCTCACGTTTTATAGTCAAGCACGACGAGCCTAGGTGAGCGCTCTTATAGCAATCCTTCAAATGTCTATCTCCGTAAAGTTACCACAGCAGGTGTGCTCACAAGTGCTGGAGCCCGCGCCCGATCGCCTTCTTCACTTTTAGAAAAAATTCAATTTAGGGGTAGGTGAATTTCAAAATTTGCATTTTTGACTGGGTTTGGACCCCACTTTAGGGAGAGGACCAGGACGGTGCATACATGTATATATAGGTGTGGCGTGGCTGGGCAAAAAATCTTGGGGTGTTCCGACGGAGGGAGGGGCGGGTCGTCGAAAATCGCCTAAAACCCCTAAATTTTCGGATCTTTCCATTATTGGCATGCAACATTGCTACCAAAAATCTGGGGTGGGAGCATAGTTTCCTTTGGGGGGAGGGGTACCCTCGCCCATAGGTGTGTTTGGGGGGGGGGGGGTAGGGGGGGGGGCCCTCCCCCCAAATGGAGGGGTCGCCAACCCCCCCCCTAAAAATTTTTTCCTACCCCTCCCCCCAACCCAAATCGAATTTTTGAGACCCCTCCCCCCTAAAAATTTTCAAACCCCTACCCATAGTTTCCCTGGAACTTTGGGTCTGGGGGGGGGTCACACGAAGCCCAATTTTAGAAAACAATTGGAAAAAAGTTTCTAATTTTTTTCCAAAAACTTTCCAGCAGTTAACTGAACATTATTCTAATTGTTTTCTAAAAACTATCTATTTGTTTTCTAATTATTTTCTGTTAAATGTTTTCTAACTGAGGCCCACTTTCTAATTGTTTTCTAATTAATTTCTTACCGTTTTCTAGCAAGTTTCTTAATGTTTTCTCATTGTTTTCCCTAAAAAAGGACATTTTCTATATTATTTCTTATTGTTTTCTAAACTACTTCTATTATTTTCTCAATATTTTCTAACTATTTTCTAGCTTCCTTCCCAAGAGTTTTACAGAATATTTTCTCAATGTTTTCTGATTTTTTCTGAATTTTCCTTTACTTTTGCAGGTCTTCCGTTCACTATATACTGGCATTTTTTAGGGTTTTGTATGTGGGGGGGGGCGCCCCCCCCCCACTTCCCCTCCCTAGGGGGGTAAGCCCCCCCCCCCACTTTCAAAACCCTAAAAAATGCCAGCTTGTCAGCGACCAATAAAACCGTGGTCAGGTCAGGACGACGAGACGAATCGATTGATGACAAATTTTCTACTTTTAGGGCTACGGCTCCTAGCTCTATCCTGAGCTAAGCCTGAGCCTACTAAGACTAAGCCTCAGCAATACATTAAACATAACCTCTCTGATATATATACCCATAAAGTAAAGGTTTGATTTGTCACAGTTGGGTGGGACCCCCCCCCCAGTTCACTAGTGCCAAAAATTTCACAATGTTTGCACTTTTTACTTAGTTTGGATTTGGAGTTTGACCACATTATAGGGGGAGATGAAGATGGGGAGGCTGAGCACGACTTTGGCTGGCTTTTTCCTACAGGGGGAGGGGGGTGGTGGAGGGGGCCCACAGAAATCGTTCCCCTCCCCCCCAGATTTGGGTTGCCCCTCCCCCCAGATTTGGATTGCCCCTCCAGGATTATTAGGGCCAGCCGCCGGCCACCAGGCCTTCCAAAGGCAAATGAAAAATATATAGGGTACTGAGGGTAAATTTTCAAACATTTTTCCGGCTTCGCCGAATTTTTAGGCCTTTTTTAGTTATCTTAATTCTTAAGGTTAAAATTAGATTAAACATTGCATAATTTTTAGGTCAGCACCAAAAATAGCTACATTTGAGGTCCGCCCCGCCCCACAGAAAATTTTGCCTTGGAAGAAGCCAGGGAGGGTACGGGGGAGAGGAGAGTCTGCTCTGCTCGTGGGGTATAGCGCGGTGGGAAAAAACCCAATCCGATATGCGGGAAAAAACCCATCGCCAGTGTGAGTCACCCAGATGAGCTAGATCGGATTTTAATAAAAAGTAAAAAAATTTTTGGTCCCAACATGTAAGGTAAGGTAAAGTGACCCCTGGAGAGTACTCCAACCTACAGAAGGTTATAAGGTGCCGGTGCTTATCTCCGGATTCATAGCCCGAAGCCAGGAGCGACAACTCTAATGTTGACTACATCTGTGGAAGGGGGGCCAGCCCTTCATCAGGCATTACGCCAGAACAGACTCCTGTTACCTTCCCACCGCAGTGGTACCCATTTACCGACCAGTTAAGGATAGACAGCTGGGTTGGCTGGAGCACACGGCGAACCGATATGTGCTTAGTCCCTTGCTCAAGGGGATTTGCGAAAGCCTTGTGGCAGTGGGGGTTCGAACCTAGGACCGTAAGATCTTTAGTCGAACACCTTACCACTCGGCCATTGCGGCCCCAACATGGGGCTCAGACAGGGTTAACTTTGGGGGGTCACACTGAACTACTGGAAAGACCTAGCCCAAAACGGATTACAGTTTCACAGAGGATATGTCTCGAACTTCACGATGGTGTATGCAATTTAGTACCTGTGGTCCGACCTGGGGGTGACCTAGACTCGGCGGGAAAAAAACCCACGTGCGGGAAAAAAACCCAAATTTCAAAATGAAATTTTTTCTAACCATTAGCAGCAAAGGAAAAATTCATGCATTTCTTAGCTTAGTAAAGTCTCCTGATTCATTTGGTATAGATTTTACCTAGGTTCGACCTTCTATGTGTGGTCCAGATGGCCAAAATCTGAGATGGTGCAATTTCAAGCCAAATTTTCAAATTTCGCCAAAAATCGCTAATTTTTTTTACTAAAATAGGTTGGGTTTGGCTTTAAATGCAATAAAAACACGTTTTCGATGTGATAGGATGCTTAAACTGCAGAAATTAAGCAAATTTCAAAAATTTCCAAAATTTGCCTGTGTTTACGTGTTAAACATACGAAATTTTCAAAAGTCAATTTTACATGAATTTTTGCAAAAATATTGATATTTTTTTGATTCAGATGTACTAAAAATGACCCGCTCTTTCGAATGGTATAGTCAAAACCGTTCTGGCATGCTTGCAGCAAAAAATTCGGCTGGGTTTTTTCCCGCCCATGGGTTTTTTCCCGCATTGGGTTTTGTCCCATCGGTTTGGTCGAAAATTTCTCACCACCACCAAGTGCTAGAGAGACGTTTTATGGTTCATTTTGAAGCTCTACGCAAGGCCTCATGGTAGTTATCGTTAGATTCTCGATCTGTCGCTTAATAAAAAAGTTACAGCCAAAATTCGAAAATTTGGTTTTTTTCCCGCCGCGCTATATTTAACAGCAACCCTCCTCCGTCCAAAAGCATTTTTCATTTTTTTGTGCCAAAAATCGCATTTTCAGCCGTTTCTAATAATAAAAACATTCAGTCGTGAAGTAATTTTAACATTCGATAGTGGTTTTAAACTCCAAAAAATGATTGCCAACATGTTTCCAAGTCCAAAATAAGGTAAATATTGAGTCATAAAGGTCCATAATAAGTTAAAAATGTGTATTTCTCGCAATAATAAACTGGAAATTTTTGGACATGAAAAATTGGACATTTTGGAAAATTTTTGCAAAATTTACCCCTAAATTATTGGCCATTTGTACCTCCCCTCCAGTTGGGGGGTCGTCCCCCACCGAAAGTTCTGGGGATGGTTGAAAAAATGTCTGGCCCCCCCGCCTTACACCTATGTTCCCCACTCACCTTATCCGTCCCTATCCTTCGCAATTGTCATCCCCTTCTAAAAAACCATACCATAATTTCCCTAGTTACCAGAAGCACCATAGTTTCCCTGGAACTTGGGTCTCGGGTGGTAAATCTTGGGATTTTGGTGGTCGACCCTCGAAATGTGATGGGGTACCCCCCACCATAGATGTACCTTGGGAAAACGTTGGGGGAGGGGGTAGCCGAAATTAGGGTGGGTGGGGTCAGCCGTTTTGAGGTGGGGTGGGGTCCGGAAAAATCGAATTTGGCGGGGTAAAAAAGTTTTTTGGTCAAAAATTCAGAAAAAATTCACAAATTTGCTAAAAAAGCGTTATTTCCAACTAAAAATCAAAAATATTTCTTCATTTTTGCTCATTTATTCCAAAAACTTAGATTTTTTTGCAAAAATTTCGAATTTTTTCCAAAAAATTTCGAATTTTTACTAATTTTGAGGCAAAATTTTCAAAATTCTGAGGGTGGGGTCTGGCAAATTTGGGTGGGTGGGGTCTGGGATTTGGCCATTTGGGGGTGGGGTCCATAGGTGTAACGGAGATTTGGGGTGGGGGGTCTCCCCCCAACATTTTTTGGGGGGGGCCCCCTCTGGCGACCCCCCACAACCCCCCCCCTGGACCCCCCCCCCAACCCTCCCCCAAAATATTTTTTCAATTTTTATACGAAATATCGATTTTTCAGCCGTTTCTAATGATGAAAAACATCTAACCATAAAGTAATTTTAACATTAGACAGTGGTTTTAAACTCAAAAACTTGATTGCCAACATGTTTCCAAGTCCAAAATAAGGTCAATATTGAGTCATAAGATCCATAATACAGTTTAAAACGTGTATTTCTCATAATAATAAACAGTTTAAGCCAAAAATTTCGACATTTTTGAAAATTTTTTCAAAATTTAACCTAAAAATACCCAATTTTTGGCAATTTTTCGCGCCTTCGGCGCGACTACCCCCCCCCCCCCCCCCCCGCGGTTGGGGGGGCACGTCCCCCCCCCCAAAAGTTTGGGGGGAGGGTTGAAAAAAGGCTTGGGGGGGGGCTACCCCCCCCCACCCCCCCCCCCCACCTTACACCTATGGTGGGGTCTGCCTCCAAATTTTCGAGGGTGGGGTCGGCACTTCTCCATTTGGGGGGAGGGGTTCCCCCCCCCCAGGTACACCTATGCCCCCACCCCCAGAATTTGGTCCTCAGAAACTTCGAAATTGGCATAAAAATGCAAAATTTTCTGTAATTTAGCCCTTTTCTCATCAAAATATATAAGGCTTGTTTTTAACGTTTTACTGTTTTAGGCGTTTTTGCACCGTTTTAAAGCGATTTTAGGTCAAAATTTTAGAAAATTTTTTCAAAAAATGACCATTTTTCGGGCAAATTTAGCTAACTTTTTGGGTCCAAAAATCGTTGGGGGGGGGGGGTTCGGGGGGTGGGTAGGTGATAGGGGGGGGAGGGTAAGTGTTGAAATGTGGGGGGGGGGGGAAATTTGGTCCAAAATTTTGGGGGGTCCCCCCCCCTCCCCAAAGGAAACTATGGAAAGGACCATAAAAATAATATTACACACTTATTTAAAATATGGGTTGAAATGCAGGGATAAATTAATTTGGGAAACGAGTATATTCGGTATAATATATGCATCAAGTTAGAAAAAATTATTGGATGAAACTAAATTGTAGCTATCGCTGTAGATTTCAATTTCATCCACCACTTCTCCTAGATCTCACGTTTTATAGTCAAGCACGACGAGCCTAGGTGAGCGCTCTTATAGCAATCCTTCAAATGTCTATCTCCGTAAAGTTACCACAGCAGGTGTGCTCACAAGTGCTGGAGCCCGCGCCCGATCGCCTTCTTCACTTTTAGAAAAAATTCAATTTAGGGGTAGGTGAATTTCAAAATTTGCATTTTTGACTGGGTTTGGACCCCACTTTAGGGAGAGGACCAGGACGGTGCATACATGTATATATAGGTGTGGCGTGGCTGGGCAAAAAATCTTGGGGTGTTCCGACGGAGGGAGGGGCGGGTCGTCGAAAATCGCCTAAAACCCCTAAATTTTCGGATCTTTCCATTATTGGCATGCAACATTGCTACCAAAAATCTGGGGTGGGAGCATAGTTTCCTTTGGGGGGAGGGGTACCCTCGCCCATAGGTGTGTTTGGGGGGGGGGGGGGGGGGGGGCCCCTCCCCCAAATGGAGGGGTCGCCAACCCCCCCCCCCCTAAAAATTTTTTCCTACCCCTCCCCCCAACCCAAATCGAATTTTTGAGACCCCTCCCCCTAAAAATTTTCAAACCCCTACCCATAGTTTCCCTGGAACTTGGGGTCTGGGGGGGGGGTCACACGAAGCCCAATTTTAGAAAACAATTGGAAAAAAGTTTCTAATTTTTTTCCAAAAACTTTCCAGCAGTTAACTGAACATTATTCTAATTGTTTTCTAAAAACTATCTATTTGTTTTCTAATTATTTTCTGTTAAATGTTTTCTAACTGAGGCCCACTTTCTAATTGTTTTCTAATTAATTTCTTACCGTTTTCTAGCAAGTTTCTTAATGTTTTCTCATTGTTTTCCCTAAAAAAGGACATTTTCTATATTATTTCTTATTGTTTTCTAAACTACTTCTATTATTTTCTCAATATTTTCTAACTATTTTCTAGCTTCCTTCCCAAAAGTTTTACAGAATATTTTCTCAATGTATTCTGATTTTTTCTGAATTTTCCTTTACTTTTGCAGGTCTTCCGTTCACTATATACTGGCATTTTTTAGGGTTTTGAAAGTGGGGGGGGCGCCCCCCCCCCCCCGATGGAGGGGGGAGGGGGGGAGGTGGGAGCTTCCGAAAAGTGGGGGGGGGCGACCCAAAGGTAAAATATACCTAAATTTTTAGCGAAAAATTAGCATTTTTAAGGTAAAAACGCAAAAAATCGCTGTTTTTAAGCTTAAAAAGCTTATAAGTCCATAAATTCACTAAAAATTGAGAAAATTTTTGAAAATTTGACCTCAAAAACCTAATTTTTTGACACTTTTGGGCGACCCCCAAAAAGTGGGTGGGGGCTTGCCGAAAAGTGGGGGGGGGCTCCGAAAAGTGGAGGGGGGACCGAAAAGTTGGGGGCCCCCCACCCCCCCCCCACTGAAAAATGCCAGATATATAATCACACAGTATATATTATATATACCCTCGGCTTAAACTAGTGCTCCCCCTTCCTCCAAAGTTCGTTACCACTTCCATCGTCCCCTCTCAAAACGTGGATCCTTTCTAGAACCAATTTTGTCCTAAAAACAAGCTCAGAAGCCCAAATTGCCAACTATTTCCCTTCTTCACTGGAAATTTTACTACATTGTTGCCTTTTGTAGCATTGAATCTGCTTACATATAACTTTATCGGCGAATATATATATATATATATACGTATATATTAGGGATCGGCTCCGGCTCCGTCTCCGGCTCCGGCTCCGGCCGGAGTTGGCACCTCCGGCTCCGGCTGGCCGGAGCCGGAGGCAAGGTGGCCGGAGCCGGAGTTTTTCAAGGAAATCTGTAGGTTCAAGGATTAACTTTAAATCGACTCAGACAAATCTTGAAAATATTGTTTCATAAGTTTTTGCGTATATATCAATTCTGAATTCTCGTTGAGATGTCAAGTTTTATTAAAATATCAATATTTCTGTCAAATTCAAAGTTTTAATTGCTGCAGAAACTTTCAAATTTTGGAACAATTTGGATCAAATTAACTATTAGAATAACAATTATATAATATAGTTATAATATCTCTAGATTCGCTACTATAAACCCGATTCAATATTTTTCCAATACGTAAAAAACGTATTTTACTCCTCTTTCTGAACTAACAACCTAAGAAATATATAATTACGTATGTAATAAAGTATGAATGAATTTAAATTTAATAAATTTAAATGTTTTGAATAAAAACTAATATAAGAATTGAAGTGTACTGTTAGCTTCATACTCACTTCTGAGGCTGCCGTATGTTTCAGCTTCAGTTCCTTTATTAAAGCTTAAAAGGTTTGAGGGTTATGCGTATATAACTGTTAAATGTTAAAATGTTGAATATAAAATATGTGTGGATTAAGTTTTTCTTTCTGACTGGTATAGCTAGATTTACGTACGTTGAATCTGTATAACTATTCTTTGAAGGTCTTCGAGAGAAAAGACGTTAAGGATATATATATATATAAGCAGAATTTTACTTGCAATAGAAAATTTCAATGAATAAAATTATTCATTATTTGAATACATTATGCCTGATGACCAAAAATGACAACACAGCCAAAAAAAGGCAAAAATGAGATTCAGAATTCCATGAACTGTTTTTAAAAATTTAGTTTCATTTTTGGACTACCTCCGGCTCCGGCTCCGGCCGGAGGCAAAATCCCACCTCCGTCCGATCCCTAGTATATATATATATATACGTATATATATATATATATATATATATATATATATATATATATATACAAGTAACAAAAATGCTCCGCACAAAAGAGGATAATATGTGTGCTGGGCCTATGTCTATAATTTAAATTCCGGTTGTGAAAGTAAAGGCATAAATCCGACACAGCAACTTTTGGTGGATGGTTCCATGGCGAAAGTTCTTCCGTTCGCTTAGAACTTTAATTTGACACAAATTTGACGGCTTTTGAAAAATTTTATTTTTGACCCAAAATCGCCTAAGTCCCCACCCACCCCACCACAGCACTCTACAGCCACCTTGAGCATGCAGTTCTATGACAAAAGTTGCTCAGCTCGCTTAGGGCTTTCATTTGGTACCAAATTTGACCACTTTTGAAAAATTTTATTTTTGACCCAAAATCGCCTAAGTCCCCACCCCACCCCACCCGACCACAGCACTCTACAGCCACTTTGAGCATGCAGTTCTATGACAAAAGTTGCTCAGCTAGCTTAGGGCTTTCATTTGGTACAAAATTTGACCACTTTTGAAAAATTTTATTTTTGACCCAAAATCGCCTAAGTCCCCACCCACCCCCACCACAGCACTAAACAGCCACTTTTTGTACGCAGTTCTATGACAAAAGTTGCTCAGCTAGCTTAGGGCTTTCATTTGGTACAAAATTTGACCACTTTTGAAAAATTTTATTTTTGACCCAAAATCGCCGAAGTCCCCACCCACCCCCACCACAGCACTCTACAGCCACTTTTTGTACGCAGTTCTATGACAAAAGTTGCTCAGCTCACTTAGGGCTTTCATTTGATACCAAATTTGACCACTTTTGAGAAACTTTATTTTCGACCATTTGACCCTCCCACCCGACTGACCCTTCAAACGGCAAAGTAGAACCAGCCCAGCAAAATAGGTACGTCGGACGGCAAAACAGATACCGGGAATGACCTGGGCGCACCAGAAAACCCCTATAGACAAAGTTTTGAGAGGCCAGGTAAAGCCTACTATGGACCTCCAGGAAGCGGTTCCCGACTTGACCCTCCAGACGGCAAAGTAGAACCAGCCCAGCAAAATAGGTACGTCGGACGGCAAAAAGGATACCGGGAATGAGCTGGGCACACCAGAAAACCCCTATAGACAAAGTTTTGAGAGGCCAGGCAAAGCCTACTACGGACCTCCAGGAAGCGGTTTCCGACTTGACCCTTCCGACGGCAAAGTGGAGCCAGTCCAGCAAGATGGGTGGGTCTGACGGTATAACTGACTGCAGGAATCGATTCTCCGTGCCAGAAAACCATTGTATGGAAGATTTGAGCTTTCAAAGTTGAATAGATAGCGAGAAATTTCGATTTTTCATTTTTCGAATTTTCGCCATTTTTGACGGGCCACCGTGGTCGCTAGGGAAGTGATAGAGAAACGCAACCTGGACCGTTAGTTAGTTCAATATATGTAATTTCTGAATATAAAAAGAAATCAGCTCCAGCTCGTAATGTTCGACCTGAGCGACGACCACAAAAATGGTCATTTTTCGCTATGAGCCGACTTTGCGGCGCCACTGCGGCGCTGTGGCGCAGCTGCGGCGCAAAAAAAGTTGCGATTCTTAAATTCTTTAGAGGGTACTACTAGACCCTATAGCCCTTTAGGTTGGCCCACCGCTGCAGATCACGTGAAAGCGGCGAACATTATGTACAATACAACCATCAAATAGGAGAAACCGGAAAAAAAACATCGCCGCCATAACCGGTCCGGAGCGCAACTTTTTAACGGTAAGTGATACGGGGCTGAAACTTCACAGACATACTAAACTCGATGTGCTCTACAAATGAAGCTAAATGAGCGTCAATATGAGCCCAAGAGAAACGTAGCGGCTCATATTAGCCGTTTACATCTTGTCCTCTACTTATTTAGATGTTGGCTCATATTAAACATTTTAAATCTTGTCCTTGACACATTTAAATGTTGACCATCATAGCTCATATTAACTTTTTTCATGCGACTGCAAGGAGCATTTTTCATACTTGTCCTCCGTCTAGTTTTTGGGAACGCTGCCATAACTGTGGCAGCAGCAATCACAAATTCCACCAGTGAATTCCCCATACCCAATAAGCTTTGCATGCAAAATTTCAGCCTTTCAGCTATCTCCAGTGGCTTGAACCAGGACACCCATGGGCAAGGTCTCTCTTCTCAGGGTGTACCAGAAAGTATTTTGCGCGGTCCCCATTCGCACAACAGGGGGGGGGGTCGAGCGACGTGGAGAGGCGAGAGCCGTAGAACAAGCAGCAGGGATTGCGACATTTTCAAAGTATTCGCAAATATGTATGCACACCTGCTGAATTTCTCATACGTTTTCCATTCATTTCACAGATTGTAATCTGCTTGCGACGCCCTTAAAACCTTCCATATTCTTGTAGAAATTAAAGAGGAGGACAATATTTATTAATTAGAACTTAGTTTTTCTGAATAGTTCACGCTGTATTGCGCAGTTTTGACATTATAGGTAGCGCTCGCTTGGCTCGCGCTGCGCGGTCCCCCTAATTTTGCTTGCGCATTGCGCGGTCCCCCCTGAAATCAGGGTGTACCTGGTACACCCTAAGTACACCCCTTGCGCATGCATGAACCAGGAACTGGTTCAACTTTGAACCAGTTGAACCAGATCTGGCCAGCCATGGGTCAGATCAACAAAGTTACACCACCAGTGAATTCCCCATGCCCAGTAACCTTTATGTAAGATTTCAGCCTTCCAACTATCTCCAGTAGCTTGAACCAGGAACTGGTTCAATTTTGAACCAATTGAACCAGATCTGGTCAGCCATGGGTCGGATCCCCAAAGTAACACCACCAGTGAATTCCCCATGCCCAATAACCTTTGCATGCAAAATTTCAGCCTTCCAACTATTTCCAGTAGCTTGAACCAGGAATTGGTTCAACTTTGAACCAGTTGAACCAGATCTGGCCAGCCATGGGTCGGATCACCAAAGTAACACCACCAGTGAATTCCCCATGCCCAATAACCTTTGTATGCAAAATTTCAGCCTTCTAGCTATCTCCAGTAGCTTGAACCAGGAACTGGTTCAACTTTGAACCAGTTGAACCAGATGAAAAAGGCGAGATACGGTGTCTTCACTATGCTCATCGTGTTCAGCGACCCCGATTTACTATATATGGGTACCATTCCAAGGCCGAAAAACGCCGTTTTTGGCCGTTTTTAGACTATTTTAAAATTTTCGGACTTTTTCAGCTTGAAGGTGTCCAAAAACGCTATTTTTTCCATTTTTGACCATCTATAAAAATCGAACCAGATTGAAATTCGGAAAAAAACATAAACTTGCTAAGTACCATTGCCTAGATATTCAAAAAATAGTATAGAAAAATTTTTCCTATGGGCCGTTCGAAAAATCGAGTTAACACAAAATTGACAAAAATCATGCTGACTACAGAGAAAAAAACCCCCACTTTCAAACCCGTAAGAGAAAGTCGATTTTTTTCAAAGTTCATTTTTTCCGGGCAAGTTTGGTATCATTCGAAAGCTCTTGGTCTGGAGATTTCAAAAATGTAAATATTAGCTCTTAATTCCTTCCCGTTAATTAGTTATGCCTAATTACCACTTTTCAAAATCCGCAAAGTGCCTTTATAGCTCATATTATGGGGGGCTCTCCGAGCTCCCCCATGATATTGCAGGAACTACCGCGTGGCCTCCCCTGAAACAATTATCAACGCGAGGATAATAAA
>JASAND010011774.1:0-57297 GCA_030248195.1 Trissonchulus latispiculum
AAGTTCGTGTGAGTGTGTGATTTTGAAGCTACAGAAATAAATTCTGATCAAAAACCAATTTTATTTTCAAGCACAGCATAATTTAATACAAAAATGGTATCAAAATTTGACCGTGACAATTACAATTTAAGTTAAAGCAAAAAATATCATTATCTCTCATTCCTATTGACCAACTCTAACTTGTTCCAGATCATCGGCTTCTTCTGCAGTTTTGAGAGATGAATTTCGGAGTTCTTCAATCGAAAGGACTCCGAAAATGACGAAAATTCCCTCCTTAAATACTGTCAAAACTAATTGCATATTACGGAAATGCGCGAATTTGTAATTTGCATATTCGTTCCGAAGTTCTTGCACTTTTGTAAACAAGGAAATTTCCACAATAGAATGCCAAGAAAAGTTTCGAAGAATTGCAATCAGACAATCTTGTTTCTCTACTTTTTTCAGGATTACAGCCCAAATGCTCGACTTTGCCGGAATCATCTCAGGTACCAGGCTTCGTTTTACCCAAGAACACTCAGGGATTGAGTGGACAGAACAGAACGGGGGAACACGCGTTCTGGTACAGCTTCGTCTCGGCAACATGGGTGGCGGAATTAGACGAATCGTTTGTTAATGGAATCTCGAAACTCCTAGATCTCAGCCAACCTGTCTCGTTCGTGCCTCCGAGTTGGATTCTAAAGCAACCGGTGAATGGTAAGCAACGGTAGAAGATGTGTAGTTCGGCCTTCTGGTGTTGTTGAGCCAGGATAAGGCTAAGGGATGCTTTCCTATGCAAATCCAACCCATCAGTTAAGTTTAGTTCGTCTCGGACGCAATGATATCCATTAGGACGTGCAAGGGATCCCCGGAAAGACAGTGGCCAGTGCACTGAGAGAACACGAGTATATTCAAAAAATCTTTTAGGGCAATGTTGGATGACATTTGGAGAAGAATAGCTGGGATTTGCTCTCCTGGGGTTTTCCCCTCAATGGAATTGTTCTTGCAGTTTTTGGAGATGAATATCCGATGTGATCCGATTTTTGGAAATATATTGGACCAAGGACCAACATGCTAGAGTACGGATTAGTTTGCATTTTTCTTCCAAATCTGAAACGTTTTTATCGATTTAGTATCCGGTAACCGGAAACAGACTGGATATTATGGGTTTAGCAGATTCTCCTCCTCCTGGGATTCTACAAATATTTAATTTATATGGGCCACCTTCAAATGTTGACTCATTACAGTTCGGTTCCCAGATTGTTTGGCCAGACTATAATATGTTTAGTGCACTGTGAGTCATTTCTCCATCCAGAAGCCTATGTTCAAGACAGGGCTTGCTTATGTCTGACTGCAGAGATACGACAAGGTCCACCCCTGACGCGGTCACCCGGTGACCCGGTATCTTTGAAAATTCAGGTTTAAGCTTGGAAAAACTAAAAATACTTTTATCCAGCGCAGCAAATTTGTATCTCCGCGCAACAAAATTTTTACCCCCGAGCAATAAAGCGGATAAAGATTTTATATATATCGCGCAACAGACGTTTTACGCTCGCGCAGCAAAATGCACTAATTTTTTAGCCTGAGCATCCAAATTTTTACCCCGTGAAAAAAATTTTATCCCGTGCAACAAAGTGTTCTCAAAATGTCTTGGCCGGCTTCGCCCTTGGCATATTTTCCATTACATTTACTTAAAAAGTTTTGCTCCTGCCTCGCGTTGACCATTACATTCTTCTAGAAAATTTCGCCGTCAGCGTGTTTTTGTTTACTTTTCCTTACAAACGTTCGAGCCTCCGCGCGTTTTCCATTACATGTCTTTCAAAAAACTGCTGCATTTTCCATTATATTTATTCCAAAATTGTTGGACCTGTGCTGGATTTCATTTTGATTACCTTTGAAACTTTTCGAGCCATCGACGCTTTTTGCTTTACATTGCCTTCAAAAAATTTTGCGCCTTGGGCGCATTCTCCTGTAGCTTAACAGTTGAGTTGAAGTCGCAGTCGAACGCTTAAAGATTAATACGCAGTCAAAACTCAAAATAAGCAACCGGCAATTGGCATTTCACAACTGCTCTTACTAAATTTTTTGAAATAATTTACCATAGTATGGAAATTTGGTAAAAGAGAAGTAGAGAGAGATTGCTAAGTTCGTGATGAGTGTGTGATTTTGAAGTAGAGAGGGAAAGACTTGCAAACAGAGTTTATTTCACAGAGGATACAATTTATACAAACAAAACAGAAATTAAGACCGTGTACAAATACAGATTTAAATTAATATCGAAATATCCCAGCCCCCATACCAACCTCTAACCTCAGCGGCTTCCTCCAAATGATTTGGTCCAATTTTGAAGTCTTCTTTGAGTCAATGAAAAGTCACCGAAAATAACGAAAATTCCCTCCCTTTTATATTGTCAAAACTAATTTGCATATTATGAAAATGCTGAATTTCTAATTTGCATATTCGTTCCGAAGTTCAAACTTGCAAACAAGAAAATTTCCACAAAATACCCCCTCTTTTGAAAGCGCGCGCCCCCGCCGCGTTCCACAAAATTAGTAGGATAAAATTATGATTAGCCAACGTAGCCTACGTACTAGTACGGTAAAACGCGTGTGAGAAACCTGCACAAAACCATAAAACTACACTAGAGAACCTCCCTAGAGACTGACACAGGCTAGGTGCCACAACAACACACACGGGCCCACTACCGGTCACCTGCCTGGATAAAGCAAAAATACACACAAGACACAATACAATATATACACAGGACAGAAAATGACGACCGCAACGAGGAAACACCCTCACAAAAGAGAGGCTAAAGTTTTGAACAAACAAATAATAATCTTGAACTTCAGAACAATATACAGGAACTTTCGACGAAGATTCCCAAACTTCCGACGGAACTTTTTGAAAAATATGTAAACTTAAACCGAAAAAAGTAACATCCCCATAGCAAATATGAAACTGAAAAAGAATAACATAGTATATACCGTACAATGGCCTAGCCAAGGTAGCGAGCACCCACCCCAATGAAAACCCCAAAATCCGAAACCTCCTGCCTGAGCAAAAGAAGAATTTAAAAGTAAAATTTGACCCACGGCTCCCTCCACCCACACATAACCCAAAATCAGACACCAATTCCCCTCCCCACCACTATTAAATATATCAGCACATAAAATACGCAATGAAACAAACAACAAATGGGGAGAAAGGGAAGGACAGACCTGTGCCGGGGAAAGGCGGTTTGGTACCAGCAAAATGCGCCACCCGACAACACACCCGTTTCCAAGAAGACACACGGGTCCACCCCACATCACCAACCAGAAACCAACTTCTTGCCAAATAGGTACACGACCCATCCAATATAAAAGTTCTAGGGTGCCACAACTGGCCTTCGCACAAGTACCGGAACAGAAGGAACCGGTCAAATCACTCCAAATGAGGTCCCACCTGTGCCCCCAGAGGGCCGCCCGCCAATGGGCTAGGACCCTCCGACAGCGTGATAGTACCCGGGGACCATAGACCATACCCAACCAATCCAGAGCCCAGACGAGCTCTCCCAAACCAAGAACCAAAACCCCCGGGTTCCGTCGGCGAATCCAAGCATTCCACTCTGGCGCTCACAAGGGGAGGCACAGGCCTGCCGGGACGGGCGGTGAGAAGGGAACTAGAACAAAGAACAAATATGAGTGTACGGACTGACATAATTTTCAAATACAATAAACAAAAGCTCTCAGAATACTACAGACTAATTTCCAAACTCATGAATTTGGGGAGGGAAACAGGCAGAAATCCGAACCCCAGGAATCCTGATCCTGGGTCAAGGATTACTGACAGCTTTCCTATCAAAAGAAAATTAGGTGACTCTTCAAATAATAAAAATTCAAATAATAAATTTAATTTCAAGTCGAATGCAGAAACATTAATTAAAAAACTTTTCGACCTGATTCCAGGGGATTTTGCCGGAACAGGCGGTGACACCCAAGCCACGGTAGAAGCCCCAAAGACGTCTTCGGCGAACAGAAATCCAAGGACCTTCCGACCATGACCAGAATCCCACCGACTGATCCAGCAGATCCCATGTTGTCAATAGATTCCTGAAACACTGCTAAAAATAACCGAAAATTAAAGATAGGTAAAGTGCAATGTGCAGAAAATTTTTAAAAGTGCAAAAAATTTAAAGATCTATTTTTAAATTTTGATAGCAAAAGTGAGATGAGGAATTACCCCCTCTTTTGAAGTGGAAAATAGTAAAAAATTTGAATCAGAAGCTTTAGCCTGACCCGGGTCAACTGGTCAAGTCAGGCACCCAAGGTTAGAGGTTGGTCAAAACCCTTTGAAATTTTAAAACTTCAAAATCTACTCATATGCACACGGTCGCCAGTTTTATGGAAATTTGGTAAAAGAGAAGTAGAGGGAGATTGCTAAGTTCGTGATGAGTGTGTGATTTTGAAGTAGAGAGGGAAAGACTTGCAAACAGAGTTTATTTCACAGAGGATACAATTTATACAAACAAAACAGAAATTAAGACCGTGTACAAATACAGATTTAAATTAATATCGAAATATCCCAGCCCCCATACCAACCTCTAACCTCAGCGGCTTCCTCCAAATGATTTGGTCCAATTTTGAAGTCTTCTTCGAGTCAATGAAAAGTGACCGAAAATGACGAAAATTCCCTCCCTTTTATATTGTCAAAACTAATTTGCATATTACGAAAATGCTGAATTTCTAATTTGCATATTCGTTCCGAAGTTCAAACTTGCAAACAAAGAAATTTCCGCAATAGTTTGGGCTCTGGTTTTTCTGAGGACTGTCGCCCCTAGGTTCCCCACGGGTCGGATCCTGCGGGAGGAAGCCTCCCTTCGCGATTCGTACGTATGAAAAAATTAAGGAGAGGAATAGAAAAAATGGAGAAACCAAATAATTTCCCAATACTTTAAGTTTCATGCTACTAAAAACTAAAGAATTTTCTAATTTTTAACGGCATATTTACTTCGTTTATGGAGAAAAATCTTGAAATGTATCCGTATTTTTCAGAGGAAATGAAAATGCTTAGAACTTTAAAACACTTTCTCCGTTCTTCAAAGTGAAATTAATTAAAGTTCCGAAGACCGAATTATTGCAAAATCAAAAAAATTTCTTCAACTCTATTAAAAAATTTAGTCATGACAACGCTTTATTTCAAAAGGATACTCTAGAATACTTTAGGATACTCCCCGGCATAAATCTTAGGAGAAACTCCAAAAACTTACGGAACTGAGTTCTGTAAGCTGCTTACTCAGGTATTCTGTCAAGCAAAATTCTCCTTACGCCGTTTCTAATTTTTAACGGCATATTTACTTCGTTTATGGAGAAAAATCTTGAAATGTATCCGTATTTTTCAGAGGAAATGAAAAAGCTTATAACTTTAAAACACTTTCTCCGTTCTTCAAAGTGAAATTAATTAAAGTTCCGAAGACCAATTTTATTGCAAAATCAAAAAAATTTCTTCAACTCTATTAAAAAATTTAGTCATGACAACGCTTTATTTCAAAAGGATACTCTAGAATACTTTAGGATACTCCCCGGCATAAATCTTAGGAGAAACTCCAAAAACTTACGGAACTGAGTTCTGTAAGCTGCTTACTCAGGTATTCTGTCAAGCAAAATTCTCCTTAAGCAGTATCGCACATTGATTTCATGCTGCCGCTGCTGCTCTTACAATTTATCTTTCTAGATATTAGATTTGTGCAAAAAATTGATTTTGTTTTTGCTGTTCTTTACTACATTCTTTTCTAATGTTTCCCAGCATGATCTGTTTTTGATACTGATTTTTACCAAACCGTAAAGTTGAGCAACTGTCGCCCACTAGCAGTTTGGTTAAAATTGCAACAATACGCCGGTACCAAACATTTGAGTGTTTCCACTAAGAATTTCCCAGCGCCTTGTGCGTTGTATCAGCTTTCAAACTGCTATAATTACTTGTCATAGCTTCGATTTATGAAAACTGATTATAGCTTGGTTAATAATACTAATTAATTTTAAAAACGGAATAAATTATAACTACATTCATAAAATTCCCTTGCTATTTAAGTAAAACTAGAGAATAAAAATTTTAGCATTTTTTAAGAGGTTCGTCAAAACCTTCGGGGATTGCGTAAGTGTTAGCAAATCTTTCCCAGAAAGGGGCTTGAAAGATGCGTGACAAAAACAGAGCTTTGTAAAAACCACAGTATACACATATCGTAAAAAATTAAAACGTTGACCCCGTGCGCAATGTGCTCGAAGGCTGTGCATGCTAGAGCCAAGTTCGTTGCCCATGTATGGTCCATACTCAACCTAATAAGTGTCCGTACTAGTCAAGCTGAATCCTATGTAAAATGCAGTTTTAGTCTCGAGTGTCCGTACATAGCGAGCTTACCCTATATCTGGGAGGAGATTGAGCACAAATATCAACTTATATCAGTCCGCATTTCTCCCACTCGTAATCAATCAGTGGTCACATCATCTTCAGTTGAGAATCCGCTTTGGACCTGGACGGTTATATTCTGAAAGTTGGGAATCTCTAATTTTGGTATTTTCTTTGGGTTCACCCGGTAAATCCTAATTGCCCTCTAAATTTCTAACTCCACATGTTTTCTAATCGCTTTTACTCTCTTGTTTAACTCAACTCACAAACCCTCCGCCGTCCGTTGTGGCTCAGTATCCGTGCCGGGTTTTCCCCCCAATTTCCAGTTTTTATCTCCCCTCCCCCAAGTACTTAATTTTATTGGCAGCCAGTGCGCTAATATAATTTTGTGTCCTTTGCTTAATTTCTATGCCCATCTAATTGCATTCTTATTAAATCAGCAGTTGCCTACCGGTTCTAACTTAATTCTAATTTCGGTTTAAGAACACTTCTAGGTTGGCTAACACTAGAGTACCCACCTAAAAGGTTCCACTTCTAGGTGGGTACTCTAGTGTTAGCCCAGCTCACTTACTGAGTGTATTCATCGGTCCAGTCCTCCCTTTTTGTTAGACTCCAGACGCCCCCAAAATTATTGTTAACCCCACTTCTTGGCGAGGCTCGTCCGGGATCTAAAAGAGAGCCGCCTGGGCTTAACCTCCTCTAAAAAATTAACAGTCAGGTTTTGTGTTGCGTTGCGCCAGCTCAAGTAGTGGAGGCGGGTCTGTGGTTAAACTCCCGGACTTCTCCATTACACTAGTTTAGCTTGGAGCTGCACACGGGTGCATTAGAGAATATGGTACTAGCATTTCAACGGTTGTCATTTCAAATGCTTCAGTCTACGAGACTGCGAAAAGTGAGCCACCACCGTAAAGCAGCAGAACACTTGGCAAAGTCTATGTATTGTGATCAGTTGCAGTTTTCTTGAAAATTTTCTGCTCTTACTCTGTTTCTTGGAAAAATTCAATGACAAGAAAAATAACAAACTGCAACGACAAGTCGTTTCTACTGTATTATTACAACAGAATGCTACTTTTCAGCAAAATGGCCGGCACGGGCAGTTTGGAGAGTGTCCGAGAAACGGAAAATGCTACTACTTCCAGGATTGGCCAAGACTTGTTATCACAATACTTGACTCAACCATACTCGCTTTCAAATACAGCACTGACACAAACTGGATTTGATCCACAATTTGCCCTGGTACTCAGTCCACCCCGTTATATGTCTGTGGCCTACTATCCTACTACAATCTGTGCCTTGCCTATGCAAATGACAAGAAACATTGCAACCCTTCCGCATCTCGTTCCGCCGCAACTAGGATATTACAATGTGTCAACGTACAATCCTTGCTTGCAAACCGGAATTGAATCCGGACCATATCTGTTTAATGCAGCCACGTCTGTCCCAACCTCGACAACTTATTCGCTGGTCGGGCAGAATAATAAGCCACATATTTTCGGACCATTCTCCCTGCAATCATTGGGACATGGTCCATTTGTGGACCACCTTCACTCAAGTCAGGAAAGAACGCCAGGAATTCAGAAACGGGTTTTTGGAACCAAGAGCCGTGTTACTGACAGCATACAGTACTCTGGACAAATTAACAATTTGCCTGCGAATCCAGCAAATGGTCACTTCGATTCTTCCTCCTGTAATAGGAATGTCAAAAATAACTACGGTTTGTTGGCGTCCACTCATCGACGCCAAAATATCAGAAGTCAATCTTCTGGAAATAAGAAAGATTCCGAAAACAGCTGTAAACCTAGCTTCCGAGAAGGCAAGTCAGTGAGGCAAACTAGTCAACATGCAGATGCCCTGTCGCACAATTTTGCATCTCCCCCGTCTCGTCGACTTGGACTTTTGGGGCCCCATAGTAAATGCGCTATCTGTGATGATCGGCCAAGTGGATTTCATTATGGCACCATGTCTTGCGACGGATGTAAGGTAAGGAACTCATTTATTTAATTATTCATTAACTTATCACCAAATGTGGGTTTTTCTATCATATGTTGTTGTATATGACTGCGAAATCCCCCCCTCTATGCAAATGCTGTCTGTCTGTCTGTCTGTCTGTCTGTCTGTCTGTCTGTCTGTCTGTCTGTTCTCGGCCACTCTGCCCGGAGGCAATATGGGGGTCAGTCTCGGCAGGTGTAATACTTAGCGGATGCTGCAGCCAGATCAAGAGACCCAAAAGGAAGCGACCGACTAGGTCTAAGGGGGGGTGTGGGTCACTGATCCTCCGTGGCTTGTGCGACCGACCTCCTGTCTCAGACATGACCAGTACGCCGTCAACTGACACGGACGATTGGACGTATTCCGAGGATGTGAGGGACATTCAACCAGCTTACTGGCGACGTGGCACCTCCCGGGCACCCTCAAGCCACAATGCAAATGCTCACCCCTATCCGCTGGTGTACACCGTAGCAGCATACTAGCTCAGATTGCATTAGTTTTGCCGTATACTTAACAACTTAGAAACAGTTGACTGCAGGCTTAAGCTTGACTCGTAGCGTTCAAAACCTCGAAAAAGCTACACCCGCCAAATCAAGCAAAATGGTTGCTATTGTGTGTGTGTGTGTGCCTGACACTTTATGAAGAGTGCTGCCTATTTCCCATCAAGGCGGACCTGCCTGCCAGACCGGCCTTGCCGGATAAGGACTTGATCGGCCGGCCCATGTCAAGATAAAAGTTAGAACCCCCAGAACCCCCATCAGAAAAAAAGGAGGTTCTCAAATTTTTTTCATGCGTTTGCATCCAGGACTTTGATTTGTACGTGACTATAAGGGGAGGGGGGTCCTCCTGGCTTTTCTCATAAACTTAGACTGAAAATTCTGTGTATGAAACATCCAATATCCACAATATGGGTATCAATCGAAAGCTGACGACAAGAGCAACAAGTTCGTCCTTAATTTAAGCCCAGACAACGCGCACACTTTTCGGTACACCCGGACTCCTGAACCCTCAGAACATCCAGCAAACATTAAAACTAGGCAGTAGAGGATCAAATCTCCTGAACAAAATTTCAGAACCCCCAGAACCCCAAGAACACTCATCAAAAATTTGAAACAAAATATATGTAGTCACGGATCAAATCTCTTCGAAAAGTTAAGAACCCCCAAGAACCCCCAGAACCCCCATTAAAAATGAAACTAAACATAGTTATTGATCAAATCTCTACAAAAAATTAAGAACCCCCAGAACCCCAAGAACCCCCATGAAAATAAAAGCTTCAAGAAAATCAAGTGGTAGATCAGAACGCATCAAAAAGTGACTTTTGTCTTGACATGGGCCGATCGGCCTAATCTTCCAGACTTACGGTTTTCCAAATCTGGCTGCCAGGCATTCTTCGGCTTACCCATTTCACGTACGCCGTTGTTAAATAAAAATGTTTATACAACTCACTCCCCTTTTCCTATGTTAATTGCGTGCACGCAAAACAGCTCTCTGTAGCGTGCATTGAGTGCACGCTACAGAGAGCTGTTTTGCTCTTCTGTATCGTGCACCGTGCGGATAAGTTACTTACGATGCACGCTGGGAGGCCTGGACCTATACTAATTTGCTATGCCATGCAGTGACCTGCATAGCGCAGCAGTGTGTACAGCTGAGCTCCAGCCTAGATAGCTCAGCTACACACCAAAAAAGGCCTCCCAGCCGCGGCAAATTTACTGCCAGATGATCTTCAAAATTGATTGTACTTAAGTTCTCGTCTGCAGCATCAGAGAATCAAGTTTCATTAGTTTATTGGAAAGCTTCATCTGCAGCTTGTTTCGTTGTATAAGCACTTTACAACACGACATTGCTTGCATTCAGATATGTAAGCAGCGTCGTACGGGAAGCCCTCGTGCGTGGCACTCGTGCCACACACTCGGAGCTTCCCGCACGGCGTGCGTATAAATCTCTGAATGCATGCAGAGCCGTGCTATAAAGTATACTTAATAGCTGAAGGAATTAAAGGAAACAAAAAGGACATATTTATTTATTTTTGACATTCAATTTCAACGCTGTCCGGGATAACATAAGGATGATTTGCGCCAATTCGATCGCTAAGCCACTCAGGCTGACTGGGTTGACCGGCCCGCCGACGACAAACAGTGAACAAACAAACTAAAGTGTTCCCTGTTAGAATGAGTGGCTCAGAATTTCCTTCTATGAATAAATTTTGCCGGCTGAAGCCTGGTTTCAACTTGAAAGTTCAACTGCCACCCCCATTCAAAGGGTTTCTCCTCTGGACGGCCAACTCCTTGAAGAACTCAGACAAAACTAACACAATTAAGCGGGTCACTTTTTGTCCGATTTTTCAACCATCTCTGATTTTGCACATTTTCAAAATACTTGCCACAAAATGTGCTAACTATCATCATCATTTTGCACAATTTTCATGTTCTTTTTAATAATTTCTCTTTTAATACCCACTCGAAAGTCACCAAAATTGGCACGTAAAACTCTCAATGCTTGAAGGACATTATGGTAAAGGCAAATGCTTCAAAGTAGAACTGTTCTTCTTCTTTTCTCGAAAGTAGAAGTCGGCTTCTTTTCTTCTATTTTAGGTCACAAAAGACCAGTTTTGAAATTTCCAAAATATAGACAATTCGGGTAACATTCGACAGCTAATGATGAGCTGAACAACTTTTCTACTAGAACTATGTCTCTGTGCAGTATTTGCTAGTTAGAGCAAGATAAAGTTTAATTAGCAGCTGACAAGCAATATTTTGAGCAAAAGGTGTGTTTCCGTTGGGCGAACATTTTAGTTAATTGTAAGTCTGCTGCGCAGCCAATAATTGTTTATAAGTGGCTTTACTAGAAACTTTGGAAATTAGAAATTCACACGTAAAAGATGCCGGCCCTGTCTTAAACCACTGCACACACGCTTTTATGGCGAAACCTATCTTTTTCAAGCAAAATGCGTCTGAGGGCATGGGCCGAGCAAACATAAGAGACCTGCTGCGCTGAGGCGCAGCAGGACAAAATGCTCAGTTTATGATTGAAGACTCCATTGCGAACGACTGAGTGACTATGTCGGACTCAGAGTCCTTTAGTCCTGAAGAACTAGCCAATCAACGGTATTAATCTGCCATATCAGTTGACCCAAATTTCGCTGCCGTTCTGTCTCCACTTGACCTTGGAGGCCAAATCACAGTTCATTTTCTAGTTTTCAATGCCGCAACGGTCTACAATTAATATTAATTAATTAATAATATTAATAATATAAATAATATTAATAATATTAATAATATTATATAATATCAATAATAATATTCTATTGGCTTAATTTTATTAATATTGTCCACATTAATTTGTGGTTCTTTAATTTGTCCCTATATCTCTTTGTTACGGTTGGCTATCGAACATTAATATTTTGTCTTGTTTTTGAAAACATATGCACCTATTTTATGTGCGAAAATAGCGAAATCCGTGACTATCGATTTTGACCCAAAGCGACCTTCCTTAAGGTGGTGGTATCCTTTTGTGCAGTGTTTTGTGGTGAATTTTTAAAACGCTATAACTGTCGCAGTTTGGCAGTCAGAAAGAGCTTTATACATCGTTTTAAAGCTTATAATCAGCATTAAATTCACATGAGCTTAAACTAGCAAGATTAGCAAAATATTAGCAAAACTTTTCTGACATAACGGCTAAATATAGAAGTAGTATAGGGAGGTAAAATCGAGGCTTATGGGGGGGGGGGGTTGGTGGTTGTGGAGGAAAGTTGGGGGAGGTTGTGGCGGAAAATTGGGGGGAGGTTTTTGGGGTTGTGGAGTTGGTGGGAGGTTTTTTAGTTTGTGGAGGAGGTGACCGGAACCACGGTCGACCCAAGGTCAAATTTCAAAGTTGACCCTTTTCGCCCGATAAACTTTATCTTGGGGGTTTTCAGGGTCGGGAAATTCAAAAATGACCTTAGTTTTGCTCTATTTCTTAACCTCCGTGCTGACACATGGCCGGAACCATGGGTGACCATAGGTCAAATTTTCAAAATTGTGATTTTTTGCTGGAAACACTTTACCCAGGGGGTTTTCGAGGTCGTAGAATTCAAAAGAGAGCTTAGACGTTTGCTAAGATTAAAGCTCCTTTAACCGGAACCATGGAGAAACGAAAGAAACGAGAAAGAGAAACGAGAAAAACTAGGGTAATATCTAGGGTGTAGACTTCAAAAACGACCTCAGCTTTTAGTTAGGCCTCTGGGACAGTTAATTTTGACTGAGAAAACTTTGAAGGGGAATCTGACAATGATCATAGAATTTCGTAGCGTGCAACCGCTAGTGATCGAGCATTTTACTGTGAACGACCCATACAGGCGGATGTCTTTTATTGGCAAAAAGCACTGCACAACAAAATATGGTACGAATACTGTTCAACAAAACCATGATTCAACAAAACTACTGTATAACAAAAATATGGTGCGACAAGACAAGAATACACTGCACAAAATAATATGCAACAAAAATACAGTACAAGAACACTGTACAACAAAAATATGGTAGTTGTTAATTGTACAAATTAACTAGTACGCTCAAATTGTTCCGCACGTTGTCGAGAGCATTTTCGTCTGTGCTGAGATGACATTTGGGCGTGAAACCAGCAGTATGGAAGCCCGTTAACATCTGAGATATCATTGAAAGGTGGGTAGCCCAAATGTTTACCACCGTCATAGGCAAGAATGTCCAGGTTATTACTTGCAAGTGCATGTAGTATTCGATGATATTGTGTGTCTCCGTTGGTAATTACCACATCCACCCCATATCGAAAAATCATTCTGCACACTTTCTCCAAACAAATGGAGCCGTTGCAACAATTGGAGTGGTACTGCCATTTCGAAATCTGTAGAATATCGCCAGTCGGTGAACGGGCATCAAATGAAATAGGGATGAAGGCCTTCGGATATGCGTTTTATGCACAGTGTGTCCATTGGGTAGGAGTATTAATACCGCCATTTCCAGTGTGACGTCATCCATCTTATGTAAGTCATTCGAAACCAGCAAAACCAAAAGTAGCCATTGTAGTGCAAACATTAAACTGACAAACACTAGCGCTAAACACTGCCTCAGGACTTAACGACATAGCAAAACTTGTTTTTATTGATCATTAGTCATCACTTTAAACTGGCTAAAACCGGTTAAAAAGACTTTCTCAGAAAGTGCGACAACGATAGGATCGTAAGGAAGCTTATGGATAGAATACGACAAACAGCAGTAGGAGGACAGTGTTACAAATGCAGATCGTCAACGTTGTGCTTACAGGGAAGTTGGGAAAGCAAATCGACTTGACTGAACTGGACGATGTTTACTATCAACCTAAACGATTTAGTGGAGCAATACTAGAACTCCACGATAGATGCACCTGCCTCATATTCAAAAGTGGATCGTTCAAATGTGTTGGGTCATCCTCACTGGAGAGTGCAATAGAAAACGCTCACAAACTAGTAGAGCAGATGGAGACTTCATTGAAATTATAGGATATGCAACATTTTATGCTCAAACAGATCCAATTCTTCGGTGGATTTGTATTCACTTTACGAGTCCCTAAGACCTATGGGTTTTGTAATGATGGATGACGAAATGTTTAGTGGAGACATGGAAACTTTATGCAGGCACTGTCAGACTGTTTTACAATGGGCGATACTTTATCACTGAAGTCAAAACTGAAGCCCAAGCACGAAAAATCCATGACAGAGTGCAACAAGTGTGCAATGTTAATAAAAGGAAAGACTGCAGTCTAACAACTACTACAAAACCGCAATGGAGTACCTAAACAAACAAGATTACAGCGTATCTACTGCCAATCTGAGATGCATGGAAGCGGAGATGACGTATTGGAAGCCTACGACGTGAAGGACTTTATGCTGCAAACTTTTCGTGACTGGATTGATGGCGACAGGATGTACCTACAGACCACAGATTTGGGTGTAGTTGAATGATAATTGGATCAAAAGTGTCATTCCGGGGTATCGGTGAAAATACATAAACCGTCGTCTTAATTAATCTAGTAACACTTGAGACTGCCAGCGTCAATCCAATAAAAGCAAAACACCTTACTTCCATTTCTGCGTTTATACATAAATTCATACATACATACCTATGCTTACAGTCTTTATATTAATTTAGACATGGACATTAAGTTATGTTAAGCACTGTACGACTATTTCTAATCCAGAGTTACGACAGATGGCTCAAGAAGCAAACCCCACTCTTGATACTTTAATGAAGATATGTGATCATCTATTTGATGACGTAACTGTGCCTAGAATCCATGTGTTTGTCGGATTCTGCAGGAACTTGACAACTGAACATCGACTAAATCGCAATGTGGTAGAAATATGGTGTGTCATTTGTATCTATACTCATTGTGTTCACCGATGGTTGGAATAATATAAACAAGCACGAAATGACATCACGTTTCCTGGTGTTAATAAAAGGAACTTAACGACAAAGGAATGTATTAAGGATATAACACTAAGGACTTTGCACAATGATTTGGACAGTAGCACTCAACCTATTAGTTTTTGCGGCAGCTTGTGTTGTACGCTACGTCATTAATGATTTCAATG
The DNA here is from genome assembly GCA_030248195.1 of Trissonchulus latispiculum. Taxonomy (NCBI): domain Eukaryota; kingdom Metazoa; phylum Nematoda; class Enoplea; order Enoplida; family Ironidae; genus Trissonchulus; species Trissonchulus latispiculum. The sequence goes on from JASAND010011774.1 coordinate 14,939, forward strand.
TACCATGTGCGACCGAGATGTAATAATCACAAAGTCCTATGGGACTGTACTATCTCTTCAACCAAACAAAGGACGAAGTTTGTACCATCGACTGTTTGATTGCAATTTGCATTTGTGTAGAGAAACAGACAGCACGATGCGGAACAAATCAGGCTGCGAGTACCTGGATTGGGACCATTGCACTGAATATTGCTATGACTAGAATCGCCTACTGACCTATGTATACGACAAAATGGAAGAAGTCAAATTCACCGATTACAATGATTTGACTGTAATCCAACTGATTCTTGCTGGACACTTCTAAATTAATATAAAATATTGACGTTTTGGAATTTGTAATCTACAAAAGACAATAAACTACAACAAGTAACTGCAATGATTTATCCATATCAACCAAAACAGAGAATCAAACTTTGGTTTGAATTGGATTCAAATTGATGATCGCGTCCCAATGAATATCGAAAGCTGGGTCGGAAGACTGTAGGAGCTGTTAAATGGAAAGAGCAAAGTGTCAATGATTGTCAACACTGGCAGCGGCTGCTTAATACCAATCGGATTAACTGATGTTGAGCACTTCCCAAAACGGGAAGTCGCTATGATGCTCAACAAGAAACAGAATGTCGAGCTCTACGTCACCTACATCAAGGATTCGACTTAAGAAAGGACAATCAATAAACCTCAAACTGTGGTTTCCGCCACTTGGCATTAAAAACGTGTTGAACTAGACGAACAAAATAATTATTCACTGATGACTCATAACCGGTTTTAGCTAGTTTAAAGTGATTTAGTTTTAAATGATGACACATATCCGGTTTTATTTAGTTTAAAGTGATGGCACATGATCAATAAAAACAAGTTTTGCCATGTCGTTATGTCCTGAGGCAGTGTTTAGCGCTAGCGTTTGTCAGTTTAACGTTTGCACTACAATGGCTACTATTGGTATTGTTACGATTGTTTCAAATGACGTACATAAGATGGATGACATCACACTGCAAATGACGGTGTTAATACTCCTACGCAGTGGACACACTGTGCATGAAACGTATATCCCACGTCCTCCATCCCTATTTCATTTGATGTCTATTCATCGACAGGCGATATTCTACAGATTTAGGAATGGCAATACCACTCCAATTGTTGCAACGGCTCCATTTATATTGAAGAAAATGTACAGAGTGCTTCTTCGATATGGGGTAGATGTGGTAATTACCAACGGAGACACACAATATCATCGACTACTACATGCACTTGAAGTAATAACCTGGACATTCTTGTCTATGACGGTGGTAAACATTTGTGCTACCCACTTTTCAACGATATCTCAGATGTTAACGGGCTGCCATGCTGCTGGTTTTACGCCCAAATGTCATCTGAGCACATACGAAAATGCTCTCGACACCGTGCCGAACAATTGTTGCAAACCTTTTGGACTCTAGTTGATAATCTGACTCAACTTTCTCATACAGTGTTGTTGTACACTGTTGTTGCTGAACAGCATTTTGTGTTGTACCATATTTTTGTTGTACAGTATTTTTACACTGTATCTTTGTTGCATGTTGTTTTGTGCAGTGTATTCTTGTCGTGTCCCATTATACTTTTGTTGTGCAGTATTTTTGTTGAATCATACTTTTCTTGAACAGTATTCGTACCATATTTTCTTGCGCAGTGCTTTTTGCCAATAAAAGACATCCGCCTGTATGGATCGTTCACAGTAAAATGCTCGATCACTATCGGTCGCACCCTACGAAATTCTATGACCATTGTCAGATTCCCCTTCAAAGTTAAGAAATAGATCAAAACAAAGGCAATTTTTGAGATCCCCGATCCCGAAAACCCCCTAGATAAAGTTTTCGGGCGAAAAGGGTCAGCTTTGAAATTTGACCTATGGTCACCCATGGTTCGGGCATGGGTCAGCACGGGGCTTAAGAAATAGAGCAAAACTAAGGTCATTCTTGAATTCTTCGACTCCGAAAGCTCCATAGATAAAGTTTTCCGGGCAAAAAGGGTCAACTTTGCGATTTGAACTTGGGTCGACCGTGGTTCCGGTCACCTCCACCACAACCTCAAAAACCTCCCCAATTATACCTCCACAACCCAGAAAACCGCCCCCAAACCGGCAACCATAAAACCTCCCCCAACTTACCTCCACAACCACCAACCCCCCCACCCAATAAGCCTCGATTTTACCTCCCTATACTACTTATAGACCAAACATTTTTGAACATGGATTTTTCAAAACTGCGGAACCAGACAAAATTTCTTTTTGCGCTATCATAAAGAGGGCATATGGGTCGTGGGTGATTTTTGGTTTCGCTCAGCTTCACTTAACGGTTGAGAAAATTCGCAAAATGCACGAATTACGACACTAAATTTTTAAGCTTTGCACTAAATTTTCTCGAATCTGGGAACGTTTTAGCCAAAACCAAGAAAATCGTCCCTCCGCAGTAGTACAAATTGGCATTCTGCCAAAACTCTAATCTTTTGAGTAGTTTTTGAAAAATCTATGTTTAAAACAAAATAAGCGAAGTTTTGCCAAAATGGTTTTTCGGCCAAATCTTTAGCTGAAAGCAATAAAGTCCGGCAGTAGGGATTCATAAAATGTGTATCGATTGCGTATAAATGGACCAAAATGGTTCGTAAGGTTTGGCAGTAATTTTGAAAAAACTGATTTCCTCGAAAATTGGCATTTTTTGACCATCCAACTGGTTTTTGCTTATACGGACTTACCCACTGTAGAGGATAGTTCAAAGGTTGTAAAAGCAAAAATGTTCATTTTTGTGTCCTCTTTCCAGCCATAACAACCAATTTGGTGTCTGGTCTGCCTACTTGAAGCTTAAGGCCAAAATCCAAAACTTTTTCTCTTTTGGCCTAAAAATGGGACTTTTCCCTGAATTTTAAATAGCACGGAAATGGGCTATTTAGCAAGTTTAAGCTATTTACGTAAAGGAATAAAGCCGTTCGATTCAAAAATACCCGAAAGGAAACCAGCACTTTAAGTGAGGATTACTGATACTGTCATACCAGATAATAATAAGGGCTTTGATTGTTGGCAGCTGGCAACAGACAAGTTTGAGAAATCCATATATTAACTACCGGCTAACTGTCCGGTATTAACCGATAGTTTAGGGTTGATTCAATTACAGTTAACTCGATAGAGAACTACTACTCGCTCAGACCCCTACTTATTATCCTGCCCTAATAAAGAATAGATAAGGCATCTGTTTTACTATATGACACTTACGAATTTACTAGAGAATGGATACCATAAAGCACTGCTAATAATGAAATATATAATAGACGAGAAAGCCCGCAGGCACAACTATACTGTTCGACAGATCAACATCAACTGCCTAATCGACTGATTTGGCTAATTAACGAAAGGCTCAAAACCGAGGTTTCTACACACTAGTGATAAAGAAATCATTCAAAAGATTAGTAAAACACACTTCGCGTAGCAAGTATTTAACACATGTACATAGAAAATTTAAAATAAAATGGATTCTACGAATTTTTTTTCGTGATTGCTTCGTGAGTGCGATCGGCAAGTGCAGAGGATACCTTCTTTCCTCTGGGCGAGCTAAGTTAAGTGTGTGCTGTATGAAGTCAATACACGTGTGACCTTGGCTGGATTTGTTTAATATACACATATTTAAATAAAACAGCATAAAACTAGCTTTGGTGGGCTACGTTATCAATTTTCAGCTTCCATTATAATCATCACAATTTCAGATATTATAGATCCGTTGAGATCTTCCTGTATTTATTAGAGACTGGAACTAATTAACAATTAGAAACTAGAAAACAATTACATGTTCAGTTTAAGTTACAGGTCACTTCCCAAAAGAATTTCAGTTTAAGTTTCAGTTTTAAGCTGAAACCTGAAGAACCTGAAACCTAGTTTCAATTTCAGTGGCTGGAACATCACTGCTTCATACTTACCGTGGTACGCCGCAATTCTCAGAGGTGCCATAATCTGATGAGCAGCATATTACCGTTACAATACATGTTGCAACCGGGCTCAGTGTAACCGAGCCATGCTACAACCGCATGAGTACAATAGAAGTACACGCTACACCGCGTTGTACTTTTGTACTGCACGGTAAGTCTTCGCTGCTCTGCTGCTGCTCTCCTCTCCTCTCCAGCGAGGCTGCTCACAGCCAGCAGAACTGACAGCAATGATCAAGAATTGCTCCCCTTTATATACTTTCTCAAATACGCAAATTAGGTTGGATAGTTGGAGGTGGGAGCGAACCCACAACCAATGGCGATCTAGGCTAACGCTCTACCGATTGGGAACTCAAGCACAATCAAACCAAGCTTAAGTCGGAATTTGTTCAGAAAATCAGTTATAATGCAACGAATGTTCTGATGATTGTCTAATAAGTAGAAGTCTACTTTTGTTCTAGGTATTTTTCCGAAGAAGTGTTCGAAACAATATAAAATACAGCTGTGTCAAGACTGATCAATGCATTGTGAATCAAATCACCAGAAACCACTGTCGGGCTTGTCGATTCAACAAATGTTTGCGTGCAGGGATGAAACAAAAATGTAAGAAGGAAAATTAATATAAGTCTGGAAATGAAGTAGAAGATCTGTATGCTGGTGTCTCTGATAATTATATTTAGCTCTAATTAATTATGTTTGCACGAAATATGAACTAATTTTAATGATCGCATATATAAATAGTAATTTTGGAAACATACAAAATTGAAATTCGTCGCCGTTTCACTCAAAATGTCGCAAGTTCGGAAACAGTATAGCGTCGTTCTAATGCTGTAAAAATTATATTTAATATTTAATGAAATGTTATCATGAAAACCAGGGAAAGGTTTTTTACTTGTGGAAAATTCAATGAGTCACAGATACCATGAAAGCCAACTCTGCTGCTGCTCCGCATGCTAGTTAATAGTTTTCCAGAAAAATGACATTAGACTGGTAGTCATGCTTTTAGTGATGTGAAGGAAAGGTGATCAGGTGCCGGTGCCGATGTTAAAAAAGGCCATAACTTGGCCTTAAGAAAAAATCCGAAGTAGATTTGGCTAATTATCCCAAATTAAAATTGGAATTGAAGTTGGATTGAGTCTGGGCTTTTGTCTGGAGTCTGGGTGTGCGATACAGCAAAATTGACTAAGTAGCTACAGCTGCAGTACGAGATTTGCTATGCACCCACCCTCAAATTATGGTAATTCACACATTTCGTTTGATACCCAATCTGCTGTAAACACCCGATTGGGCTTAAGTTTTTCATACAGATGTCTTGTAATGCTACAAATGGAGGCGCAAAAATTGAAACGATTCGCAAAAGTAATACGACATTTTGTTAAATTTTTGCTGTCACATGCGTGACATTGGCATCCATCCAAAAATAGCAAATTTTCAAAATCATCAAGTTGATACATAAAAGTGCTCAAATTTGGAGCATTTTGAAATTAGGCTCGAAACGACTACAGCCGGTAGGGTAGCCGTGGCTTCTGCTGGGCCCTTTCGGCGGATCAAATTTTTGTCCCGCTCGGATAGAAGCAAGGCTTCTTTGCACCGAAACTAGAATTAGAGGCAGAGGTGTAAGGAAACGCTTCAGCTTTCGAGCATTCCATATATGGTCGTTATTCAGACGGTATGGTGTAGTTGCCAAGGACAGCCGCCACTTTGAATGGACCGATCAATGTAGGCAGTCCCTTGAGTGGTTGTAGTTACGGAACGGGAACTTTATCGCCGACCCTCGGCGGAGGAGATGATTGACTGGAAGAGGGCTGGATTCTTTCGAGCGGTTTTCGGTTTTCTCGAGTTTCTGTTGTTTCCAGTGTGATGGTGAGTACACAATTGAAAATTTAGAAAATTTACTTTATGAAAGAATAAGGCAGCAGAACTTTTCCTGGTGCGGTTGGACACAGCCGGTATGACCGGAGGAGATCTACTAAAAGTCCATTTTCCAAACCGCCCCGTCATTGGCCTGATTACCATTTTTGAGGTAATGGTTGAAACTTTCCACGCGGCCATTACTGTGTGGGTTGTAGACAGCTGCTTTGAGATGAAAAATTCCTAGTTGCTTAACAAAATCCATGAAGTCGTGACTCACAAACTGCGGAAAATTCTCCGTTAAAATGCGCTCTGGGAAGAGCATGGTTGTTTTGGGTTGGGTAACTTTTCGGTGGGCTTCTGAGGAACTGCATTTTTTGTCGCCAAAACCTTATGTTCTATTGTTCTTCCACAGGAAGGCCAGCCACCAGTATTGAGGAATGAGTATTTTCTTTATACGGACGACACCAGGTTGGTCGACATGATCGAGGTCTAGGATTGTCTTTATCGCCAAGCTTATCGAACACAAGTCACTATGATAAATAGGTTCCTTTGGCCGGGATTGTTGCAAGAACATTTGTAGCATTCATTTGCTGGGTCGGTCCTGGCAAAGAAAGTGGCGAAAGGATCGCAGATTGGATTTTTCACAACTCACCGTCTTCACACAAATCCTGATCAGCTTCAGTCGAACGTTTGCATTGGGACAACTCAACCATAAGTCGCAAAAGATCACAAGATTTTATTTTCATAAGCAAGCAGATTTAACCTTAATGCAAGAATAGATATTATCTTGACCTTTATCGACGTCATTATCTTGATTTTTGTGATAAAACCATTTTCTACTGGTCAGTTGATGCTGTCGACTTTTGTACAAGTCTTTCTGGGTCTTTCTGTCTATCTGTCATGGTAGTTACTAGTTAGTCATTGTTTGCAGTCAGTGTGTACCAGAGGGAGCTTAGTGCGACCGATTCTGGCCGTTGTAGAAATAGTATGTAAATTATTCATCTATGTATTGTCATCAATTGTTGTTACACGCCCAATACTTTTTCGGCCTTACTAGCGTTTGGCTTAGCTAACGTTCATCATTCTATTTGGTTGGTCGGGGAGTCATTAATAGGTGGGGTGTAACTATTGGGTAGGTGATCAAACTTGGGGGCGCTGTATGCGCAAGTCAACTTCTGGTTTAGGGGGGCGGGGTGGGTTTTGTAAGCCCGCCTACTTTGGGGATCTCCCTTGAAAACTCCCCAACACATCAGTTGTGTTAGTTTTTTTCCCAACTCCAGTCGGTGTGTGTGTGTGTGTGTGTGTGTGTGTGTGTGGGTGTGTGAGTGTGAGTGTGTGTGTGTGTGTGAGTGTGTGTGTGTGTGTGTGTGTGTGTGTGTGTGTGTGTGTGTGTGTGTGTTTGTGTGCGTGTGTGTGTGTGTCTGTGTGTGTGCGCTTTGTTTGTCTGGGATTGACTGTCTGTCGGGGCTTACGCCCACTGTATGTAGGGTTGTGCCAGGGCCGTGAAGCGGGCTTCGGGCTCGGGCCGGGCTCGGGCTCGGGCCGGCCCGATACCGGCCCGGCCCGAGTTTTCAATGAGACGGCCCGGCCCGAGCCCGGCCCGAGTTCTCTGTTGAGCCCGGCCCGACTCGGGCCGCTCGGGCTACTCGGGCCGTTCGGGCCACTCGGGCCGTTCGGGCCGCTCGGGCCGTTCGGGCCATTCGGGCCGCTCGGGCCACTCGGGCCGTTCGGACCGCTCGGGCCGTTCGGGCCATTCGGGCCGCTCGGGCCACTCGGGCCGCTCGGGTTTTCCGGGCTATTTGAGTAGTTTGTCATTGCTGAAAAAATATTGATTTTTTCGTTGTGACTTGTGGCTTCCTTTGTTCACACACTGTTGTCTTCTTCGGAGCTTATACACACATACATACAAAAATATCAGAAGCGAGACTTTCGAAGAAAAATATGGATATATATATATATATATATATATATATATATACAAGTTTAAAATATAATTCTACTATCCAAATGCTATTAGCAAGCAAGTTGCGAAATGATAAACTTTATAAAGGTTTTCTCTATCTGCAAAAAGATATGGATTGGTTAGCGACAAATTGTCTTCAGACAAACAACAAACATTATTAAGATTTAGGAGGAACTATGTTAGTTACTCTGCTACGGCGGTAGACAAAGCCTGGTTTGGTATAAATAAAGCTTTGCCAACTTCCCACTTTATAGTTAGTGGTCAATTATGTGTTTAAATCTGCTAAATATAAGCTTTGGATTCCTAAATATTCCTTTTTTGGATGAATCAATACTTAGCAAAAATCTTACTTACAATCTACAAGATGCATAAGCTTTATAGCTCCAGTGTGTGGTCACAAATTAGTGACCATTATCTGAAAATTATGAAATGAAAAGCTTCTAACAATAGCTAATGTTGCTCTTGAACTTATATACAGCTAATCGAACCATGAAAGTTCATTTTGGGTTTACTAATGCGTAATACTAATAAAACGGCTCGGCAAACTGGATGCGATGGGAGCCATATTTGGGCCTCTCCGCAGTGGTCGGGCTATACTCGGGCCGCTCGGGCCGCACTCGGGCCGTTCGGGCTCTTCGAGCCGTTCGGGCTCCTCGGGCCGCTCGGGCCGTGAGTCGGGCTTCGGGCTCGGGCCGTGAAGCGGGCCTCGGGCTTCGGGCCGGGCTCGGGCCGGGCCAGCCCGGCCCGAAGCCCGGCCCGAGGAGATTGGTTGGCCCGAGCCCGAGCCCGGCCCGAGAAATTTCTTAACGGCACAACCCTAACTGTATGTACGTACGTTTGTTAAATTATTTATTCTACGGCCTTGTTATTTTGGTTATCTAGGTTGGGTTAGTTGTTAGACTAGACAGGTAGGATTATCATTATTATTTGTGTACCTTTATAGTTTGGCGAGGCTTTCCCGTCCTGGCAGAGTTGTATGCGGGCCGATTTTTGCGGCCCGCGCCCGGCCCGCAGCCCGCACCTCATGACCGCGGCCCGCAACACTCCGGCCCGCGGCCCGCACACGTGTAAATCGGCCCGCAGGTACCCGCACATACAAATTGCTACCTATGTAGTACCTGAGCACCAAAACTGTTGTATTTTGAAAGATACTTCCGGGTCCGGCAAATTTTTCTGTTCGTTTAATTTGAACTTTGTTGTCTACCAAATTACTGTTCTTAAAGTGGTAATAAAAGCCTATCTTCCCTTAACATGTTCAGTACTACTGAGCCATAGGCGCAGAAATCCAGTTTCTCGTTACCGACCAGTTCTGTATTGGCCCATTCGGCCTCGGTTGATCGGAAACTGCAGGAAGACAGAACATCCGGATTGGCCTGGTTCACCAGCTGGATCAGAAGAAATCGGCACTGGCTTTACAGCCCACGTGCAAGCCGATGAGCCACCACCTGGAAGTCCGGCAGATATGGTTGATCCATCACATCTGGAATTAGAAGTTGACCGGTTACCCGGTCTGGTCAGCTCAGCTTGCTCGGGGGTGATGTGGAATGCCCCTGGCCGATTCCAACTCAAACCTGGTGGTGAACGATCTGGCCCATGACTAGGGTCATTTTACCTATTTCCTGTGGTTAGTCCCTCCAACCGGTGGGATATCGGTTCTGGACCTGGACATTTGTTCCGGTCTCCGCGGTGCCGAATCGAACAATTATTTGAACTGGCATCTGTTGGGTGGCCCTCGTCTTCATGGGACCCATCAGAATTCGGTGGCCAATGGATGGGTATACTGCAACCGGCCGGTCGGGCACCCCCTGTCATCAAACCCAACGGTGGGTCTTCGTTTCTATACCCACCGTTTCAACAAATGTCCCATCATTTGCTGGTATTACACAGTGTTGGGCGCGGGCCGCGGGTACCCGCGGGCACCCGCGGGTACCCGCGGGGCGGGGCGGGGCGGGCCAAAAATTAGTACCCGCAGTGGCCCGCGCGGGCCGATGCGGGCCGATTTTTTGTGAGACAAGGTAAGAAAGTTTGAATTTTTGACGAATTCTAGCATTATATTGGAGCTTTTCCTCATTGAAATATATTTTGTCTTCCTTTCCCCACTTCTCTTGTTCTTATAATTTTGAATATTACTCATTTAGTATTTTCTGCAGCTAATACGTGGCGTTTGGTCTTGGTGGACTGGATTTGTTCAAATTGAAAACAAATGTTTACGATCTTTGTCTGCTCTTGCCACCTTAGTCCGTGTTACCCTATTTTTTAATAGTTGTCAATTGGTTGATCGTCCCTTTAGAGCGTCGTTTTCAAACGAAGTAGTTCTCTCAAATTTCAGAATTGGAAAGAGATCGAGGTTTGCTTACAAGGAAACATTTTACTGGCGACATAAAACAAGCAAATGTATTTTCTAGCTTTTCAGACAGACCAGTTAAATTACAGACTGACAGTCTTTAAACACCGATTTCTCCTTTGACTTGACCATTGAGAATTTTGTGTGTACATAACACGTAAACATAGCAAATTTTAGATTTTTAAATTTGCTCAATTTCTGCACTTTAAGCATACTATCACATAGAAAACGTTTTATTGGGTTTAAAGCCAACCCAGACCCATCTTAGTCAACAATTGGCCATTTGACGAAATTGAAACTTTGGTTGAATTTTACTTGATTTCGGTCACCTGGACAACACATAGAAAGATAAAATTTATACCAATAAAATAGAAAGGTAGAATTTATACCGAATTGGCCAGGAGGCTCTACTGAGCTAAGAATTGCATGAATTTTCCTTTTGCTGCTACAAAAAAATTTATCTTGAAATTTGGATCTTTTCTCGCACATGGAGTTTTCCCCACCGAGTCTAGATCATCCCCAGGTCGCACCACAGGCAGGCACTACAGTCAAATCGCACATGTCACCTCAAAGTTTAAGACATATCCTCTGCGTAACCGTAACTGTAATTCGTTTTGGGCAATGTTTTCCAGTAGTATAGGATTTCAATCCAAACTTCACCGAAATTTTCAAAGTTTCAAAACATAGCTGAGGAGCAGCGGGGGACTACAATAATACAATTGATAGGCCAAAATTCTTACATTGGAAGGCATAAAAATTTGAAAAACGCACGACTGCAACTATGTGAATGCTTTTGAAAACAACAATCGCGCTTATATGGCAGTTTCTATGAAAAAAAACGTCGAACAATCAATGAAAGTAGCAATTATTTAATGCTAATGTTGCTTGCATAACCTAAATTTAGTTGCGGGTCGCCGCGGGCCGAATTTTATTGATGCGGGCCGCGGGCCGACCCTGCGCGGGCCAAAAATCTGAGCGCGGGCTGCGGGGCGGGTGCGGGCCGCAAGATTCGGCCCGCGTCCAACACTGGTATTACAACGAACAGACTGTAATTACCTCGGGTACAGCGAACCCCGCCCATCAAAACGGAGGTAATTCGTTTGCCGTAACCGTGGCTATTTGTCAACCGCTGGTTCAGCCACCATTACGTTCGGGCTTTGGACCAGGAATACTCAGGCTCCATTTTTTGGGCACCGCTGGTGGCCGCCTTGGTGGTGGTCATCGTCGGGGCAGACGGAAGGGTATGAGGTCGGTGGTTTTTTTTATTGGACTTTAATGGACTTTATTCCTCCGGTGAACATCATGGAACTAAATAAAAAGGGGTGCGGAACCGCCTTCGTGTTCCCCCCAGCTGTCCATGCCATCCTACCGACGAGGTTTACACCTCTGTCGTCCCGGTGATGCCCCATACGTACATCTGGTGATGGATTTTCTTCTGTCCATGATGAACTTTTGCCTGTTATGGTGCTGAACATTATGATATCAGGTCGCGGTTTACGTGGCGACGATTACCGGAGCCGACGCAGGACAGTAAAAAACTCAGAAGCATGAATTTGCTGCCTGGGTTTTTGTTTCGTCGGAAACGCCAATATCTGGTGGTTCTTTCAAATGGGACCAGCTTGGTCAGGGCAAGAATGAAGGAACCACCAACATCGACCGGCAAATGGCCGAATTACGGATGGGAACCCCACTGGTCGTCCTGACGACCAGAAATTGGTCCTTTCAACCGCAGTGGATCATACCGCCACGTTTAACGCTAGCAACCATCAAACGGTGATCGACGAACTCGATTGGGGTTCAAACCTCCCGAATGCCCGCCGCTCCAACAGACGCTTAAGAAGAATCTTCCGGTGGACCTCAGTGAGGCTAGTGTCACGAAGTCTGGCCAGCCCCGGCCTCGTGACACGAGCCCTGGGGACCGCCCTATGACGAAGAGCTGTCAACGAGCCTTTACAGGCAAAGCAGCTGCTGCGAACCAGGAAGCCTTTGATCCTCAAGATCCAATTCCGAAATCGACCTTACGTCGTTCGGATCAGAGACAATGGGGATATCTTGATATTTTGATGACCCCACCATCCCTTCAGCATCCGAACTGTTGACGAGGGTCAACCCTATTTTATGGACTGGGGCGACCTGGCAGTTGATATGATGCTAGCATATTGGGACTGTCTCGTTGGCGCTCAGATCGAATATTGAATGGAAGGACTGACGTTTTAACGAACAACTACGCGTCAAATGGAAGTTACGTCGGTGCATTTGGCTGACCATGCGCCGGAATGCGAAGCGATTCCGGATGTGGTCTTGTTGGCTTTACAGCCTCCGTCGAGTAACGTTCGCACCTGAAGAAAAGCACCTTACGTGCTGGTACGCGCGGACCCTGTCATAGCGTTTGCGTCGGTGGATATTGGAACCTCCGCATCACGGATGTGAGGACCATCTATTGGAATGCGATGAACTTCATCGTGCTCTACCAACTGGGTTCTCCATGCCGCTTATTTCTGGCCGCCGGTGGAGGCAACTCCCTGACGATTCTTTGTCAGTGCCAACTGACCTGTGTCTAATAAATTGGAACCCGATGCACAGCCTTTTGGTAGTTCCGAACCTCCAGCAGGAGTAGTCAAGGACTCTCGTGCTGACTTGGTTGTCTCGATCCACCCACGCTGGGGTACAACGAAGCGTCTGGTGGTAATCGATGGATGCTTTCAACCGGGCGCGGTTACGGCCAACGGTTCCCGATGCGTCTGGGATCAGGTGCACCTTTCTCCCGGAGCAGGAACAGTACGTCTAAGGCTGTCGGCCGCAAGGCAGCCCGACGGTCTTTGGCCCATTGGTTGCAACATCCTCCTACTTGGCCGACGTGGGTCTATAACGGGATAGTCGATAGTCAACGGGATTACCTTCTCGCTAGCATTTTTGGATAAACCCCATGGTCTTGTATATCCGCGTATACAATGGTGGAAGACCACGTGTTGACCTCACCCAAGGTACCAGGGAATGGGTGGAGCGACTCCCGTTCGGCAGGAAGGAGAGAAGACCGTCCGACGTTGATGGTGATGGAGACCGGAAATGGATTTCCTGTCAGTCCTCACTTTCTCATCTGGTGTTTTGGAGACCTGGCTCGTTTCTGCCCGGCCAGGGGACCACACCAGTTGGATGAGTGAACTCACGCGGAAGAGTACTAAACTTATCCTTTGGATCAGTCCCGGAAGACACAGACAGATGAGATCAAAGTTTGGTCCGTACACCCGGTTCACCAAGTCATTCGCCATGAGGTTCGCCAACTACTACACCGTTCTGTGATCCAAAGCAGCCCATTCGGCACTGACACTGTTGTTCGTGAAGAAGACGACCTGGATCAACACTTCGTTGGGAATTCGGCGGACGTCCTTACGCCACGTCGAGGTCCGATCCACGAAGAAACGGTACGGGATTTTGAGACAAACATGGATTTCGCTATAGTTGACGCGCATGAAGAAATGAAGAACCGCTTCAAGGACTTACTCCTTGAGCTCTGCGACATCAGGTAGAAGTCTGGAAGCAAGTTCACTCCTTTGCGATCAATCGCCCAAGGCTTGTCCGTCTCCTTGCGCCCTCGTCAGCAATTGGGACGGTTCTGCGCTAGTGGCTCGGCTTCGCAATGGACCAGCTATCCTTCAGCGCATCATGAAGAAGATCCTGACGGGCTTACCCGTCTATCCTGATGATGTTCTCTTCCCGTCACCGCTCATGTCGGAGCATCTGCTGATGTCCCGCATGTTGTTCCATAACTTTCGCGACAACGGGCTGCGGATCAAACCGGAGAATTGCATTTTCCGGACGAAAGTCCCTTTGTACAGGGCAAATCGGCGGTCTGGAGGGCATCTCGGTGGAGTCAAGTGTGCAGCCGTGGCGAAGCTGCTCCCCTCCGACGGATATCAAAGGCGTAAAAACGTTTCTAGGACTCGGTTGCTACGATCGTCATTTTTGCGGCGGAATATGCCAAAACAGCGGCTCATCTAATGACTCTTCTGAGGAAGGATCGGTGGTTGAAGAGACCGAGTTTTGATAGATGCATTACGACGCCTTAATTTGGGGCCTCACCCGGGCCTGTGTTCTGGCTTACCCAGAATTCAACAAAATCAACAGCATGTTGGGTAGATGCTAGTTACGGTGGTCTGGGGGCTGTTTTCGAACAGCCGGCGTCGATGCCATGAAGAAAGAAGAAAACCAGCGCGGCCGACCGCGTGGAACCATAACCAGCGGCTTACGCCGGCCAGGGTTAATTTCTTCTAAAAGAAAAACACGGTCACCGATCTGAAAGGAGCCGGAGTCGTTTGGGCTCGATTTCCGCTTGGCTGGATGGTGGTTGCTGATCTTTTCGGCGCTGGATCCGGACTGGGCCTGAAAAACAGATCTGACGGCACTATGTACCCCCTGCCCGTTGCTTCTCCATCAACGATCTGGTAGCACCCTCTACCTGGAAACGTGAGCAGCGGCTGCCCCGAGTTTCAGCTACTGTTCGACCTTCTAGAACGGAATGTTCTACCGGAGGATGGTCTATTAGCGGGTTGCTTGAAGAAACTCCGGACCCTTTACTTCATCCACAATGGACTTCTCCGACGGCACCGGACGAGCGGGGTCGTCGACGAGGTACGCATCTAAGGTCATTGCGGTACCGAAAGCTGATCGGGAGATGATCCTAGATGAGGTTGGTCTAGGTCTTATGGTTGGTGACCATCGCAACCATATGGCCGACTCTGCGAGCCTGGCCTCATGTTACCGCTGGTCAACTATGGCTCAGGATCTCGCCTTCAACGGTGCACATGCGTGCACCACATCCAACCCTGGGTCTGTACGTCCACAGACTGGGTTGTAGAACGAAATCCGAGTGCACCGTCCCCTATATCTGGTCAATTTGGACGCCTGGCCATGCGCGAAGAACTCCATGACTGTGGTAGTACTTGCATTCGGTCATCGTGGATCTCTTCACCCGGTGCCGAGGCATGTGCCATGAAGGATGAAGCAGTGGAGATGGTCGTCTTCCAATGAATTGGTGGGTCAGTGGGCGGCTCTCTCCATCTGCTAATTGACCATGGGACAAGTTTCTTGCCGACGTTGTTGACGGCACTTGGCAACTTTGATGGATCGAAGCATGCCTGGAACTTTTCACCGAGAAGAAACGGAATCTGATCCATTTCCAACCAGGCATGATTGGGCATGCGTAAGGTTACAGGGGTTACCCCCTCGGGCAAATGCCACAAATTCCAGTGGAAGCAGGAAGATTCATACTGGATTGCAAGACAGCTGAAGAAGAAGTAGACTTCAAGAACCAGAAAACTGGTCCTCAGCAGAAGCCACAGATCCTCCACAGTGAAGCAATGAAGTAATATCTTGAGTGGCCAATCAAGATATGTTCATTTCCTGAAGGGTGATCCATCAGGTAGTTGGGTCTTGATCACATCCAACTTACCTGGTCAATTAATTGCGGCTTACCAGTTCTGAGTTTCAAGTCAATTTTCTGTATCTTTTCAGCTTAGCCTGAGTAGATTAGCCAAACACTGTGCCTTATTGCGGCAATTACTTGCCATCTTATGCCATGTCAATCAGCAAGCAGCAGGGACAATTGTCTGGAGCCGGTCAACCTGGTCAACCACCAGTGGATTTGAATAGTCTTTCCACTTTTTCCGCCAACAGGTGGTTACGTAATTGTGGATCAGGAGCTGACTTAACCAAACGCCGTTTGGGCTTCAGCCAAGACACTCGGATGTCGTTTTCTCTTTTCATCGCGCCTCCAAATCCTTCCAGTCTTGGTTCCGTGACTACGTTTTCTGGACTGTCTCAGACGTCTAGCGGTCCGCTTTACAGCGTTGTGACCAATGCCAACCGTGCAGTGGCGGCGGTAGCACGGCCGCTCCAATCCCACATGCGGCCAGTTGCCCAAACTCCTCCGTCATCGGGAATTTCCCCACATCCTGTGGACTACCCGATCTCTCTGGCTGGAGCAGTTTCAGAGGCTGAAAGGTTTACACCACCAAGCCAATGAAGGAACTGAGCCGGACCGGCAGAGCTCGACCCCTCCATCAGGTCAATTGGACATTGGTCAGCGGTCTCGGCCATTGCCGGCAGCGGCTGGGACGTCATCTACGGGGACAACTTCTACACCTCATGGAGCTGCTAGGCCAGAGTCACATCAGAAACGTCCAACGTGACTGCTACTGGAATCGTATTGGTAGGTCCGCTGGAAACTTTACGTCAAAGCTTCGGAAGGTTGCGTCGACCCTTCTGTAGCTCACCTTCGGTCCTTTACAGAGAGCTCCGGCGGAAGCTCCTGTTTAACAACAGTCGACCACAAATGAAGAGACCTTCGGCATGGGCTCAGCATGAACTGTCTCAAACCACCTAGCGAAAGCTCAGTTCTGAACTCTGCACCGTCCGGCGACCGCTCGCAGGTCGCACCTGACACCATCGCGTTTGGATTCGACAGCGTCGCCCCGTCCCTGTGGGGGCGCGGCCAGTAAGCGATTACTCGCATTGCTGCAACGGAACGACGAAGCCGTTACTAACAATGCGATCTTTTGTAACTAATCTTGTTGATCGCTTTCGTTCTCCATCAACTCAGAAACCTTGTAAACGGGCGAATTAATCCGACGGGCCGACCAGGCACGTGAAACAGTCGACTGAACCTGGTCCTGCCCCTCCTGCGGCTGACGATGCAGGCTAATCCAGTTCCAAAAGCCGACCAATTTAATGGTCTAGATACCATCAATGTTTACCCCAAACGATGAATATCAACAAGAAGAACCGGCAGCCATTGAGGAACCTGGGACCCCTGCTGAACTTAGTCCTAAAACCCTTTACAGGGACCTGGGCCTTCTGATGACCGGATGCCTCTGGTGATCAGCGATTGGCTGATGGAATGGACTGCGTCCTTGAACGATTGCCGATGGTTCGTTCAGATCATTGTCGTCGCAGACGCTTCGAAACCAATCGATCGAGCAACAGTCAGCTGAAGCCTGCCTTCCTGTAGACCGAGCTGCGAGACTCGTCTGTCTGTCTTTCACGGCGGAGGAAATTAATCGGGTGCCTTCCATAGCGAAATGACGGGGCCCGAAACGCCATACGCACGTTTCAGTCTCTTCACCAGCATGTGGCGGTTCGGTGGCATACTAGTTGGACCCGTCTACTGATGTTCGTCTTCGTCAGTCCCTCCGAACAGCAGATGGTCTCGTCTCTTCGGCTATTCTTCGTCAACATCAGCGGTCCATCTGCTCCCGCTCGTTATAACTCTGTGGTCGTCATTCATCACTTGATGACCTTATTGACTGTCATGCCTGACATCTACCAATATTCTGGGTAACCATGATCCATCTGGTGAGCTCTATTCCATCAGTTCAGCCCACTATTTATCTTATTATGGTCAGTGACATTTTGGCTTTCACTTCAGATCATTATCCGGTTTTGCACTTACTGCAAACGATCCTTCAACCCCAGAGACTGTTTATTTCGTCATCATCGGGACTGCGTTCGATCTCTTGGAGCTAGCCCGATTCCGCGGGTTGGTCTGGAAAACTGATTTGTCGAGCTGGGCAAGGTGGTGGCTCAAGCGATTGGCTTTTGAGCAGCCTACCGTCGTCAAAGTCCTGATTGGCCCGAGTTACCTTGGGACCAACTGGGCACCGCTCCGCTCCAGGGGAACTCTTTCGGGAACTCCATCTCAGTTTGACTATGGTTGCCATCATCACGCCGGATCAGGAACTTTCTTACATCTTGAAGTTCTTCCATTGATCCATGAACTGACCGGATATTTCCATCTTCAAGAAGAGCCAAATCAGCACTGACAATTTCTCCATCCCGTCATTATTTCTGATTCATTGTTTGGACCAATCCATCGGCTTTTAACAGCGAGCCACCTGAAAATCAAGATTGAATCCATCAATTTGAACTGCATATCACAGTATCACGAACGTTGCATAAATTTTTGTAATGTCTTTGAACCTGTTTATTTTGGTAGCTTGTCAGTCTTGAACAGTCTAGCTTTGCTTAGGTTAGGTAGTTTTGTTTTATTAGTAGCTAATGTAATACAACATTTCTTATTTTGCCGTACTATTCTTTTATGGGCTTACCCTATTTTCATTAACTGTTTTTGTATTACGGAGTGAATAATCATTTCATATTGTAATTTTAATCTTTGTTGCTTACATCTCTATCATTCTGTTGGCCTGGCACACATTAGTCTGGTATTCTCTTCATGGCCAAGCGTTTGGCATGTCCCTATTTTAAAGTTATCTTAAATCCATCCTAAAAGTTAGTAAATACCTATGGGATTGGGGTTTGGTTATTTTCCCTTAGGACAGGTCCCTAACGGTAATAGTGGTTCTAAATTACTTATATTTTTCATTTCATTCATTTTTGCACACCAATTTTCCCGTAAACCAGTGGAATGGAAAGGATACTCTTGCCCGTCTGGTTTACTCCATATTCAGGGTATGCTTACCATACCTATACATTTACGGTAAATTACTTTACCACTACCGTTTGATTTACCCTCCAAAGGAGAGAATTACTTCTCTCTTGGTCCCTTGAGTTCTATTTCTAACCCTACGTATTTACTCTCTTGCAGGCTATTCGCCCCTATATCACTTAATTTGTCTGCTAATTCTTGCTCTGTTACTAGTCTTCGGATTAGTATATGTTAACTCCATATGTATTTGTTTTGCTCTTAACTTACTTTTTGTGAATTTTGTGTTTGTTACGTAGGACAGTATAGTATTTCAATTTTATTGTACCCTCGCAGGAGCTCGTCCTGTGAACCCTGGGGAGATGTAGTGTAAGGAGTAATTATGCAAATTACCCCTGTCATTGTGATGCCTATGTGTTTACTTCCGCGTCTAGTTTCTGCTTTCTTTGGCAGCTTACCTGCCTTGTATTGATTGCAATTATTGTCTTATGTGTTTATCAGCCATTCGCTGGCTGGTGTACTGGCGGCGCTGTATGTCTCCCTAAGCCCCGCCTACTTGGGGGTCTCCCTTCAAATCTCTAAAACACTTCAGTCGTCTACTTTTCTGTTTACGGAGTGGTGTTCTCTAAGGGCTCTCTGGGTTCGCCCTTATAACAGCTTACCTGTTTTGGTGGGTCCCTCCCATTTCCACCTACTCTCCCCCTAATGGGTAACTGTACAGGTATGTTTGAATGTTTGTTCTTATGTATTGTATAACTGGGTTTGACTGTCTGTAAGGGCTTACGCCCACGTATGTACGTACTGTTTATTAAATCATTTATCTAACTGTCTTGTTATATTGGTAGTTAGGTTTAGCTGGTTAGCTTAGGTAGGTTGGATCAACAACTACAACAATTGGCGAGGCTTCCCCTGCCTGGATCCTGACGGCCAGGCGCGTTATCTATTGTGTGGCAGCGCCCCCGACAATTACTTGTCGGGTAGCCAGTTGGTCTACGAATCCTGATTTGGAACGGTTTACACCGGCTGCGCTACACTTTGGTCTTGATTAATGTTTTATGTTGAATTTGCAGGTTGATTAGCGAGCAGGTTGTTTTATCACAGCAAAAGCTCTGTTGCAAAAGCATATGCTCTGTTCTCTAACGGCAGACTCTCCCGCAAATCAGACCTTAGTGACCCCCCCCCCCGGTGAAAATTAGTTTCTCGTCGAAACGGGGGTACGCTCACTCGCTCTACGCTTGTGTGTTAAAGCTCCATACACACACAAACTGTACGTGAGTGAATTTTGTGACTGCTTCGAAATTTATCTTTAATTCGAAATCTTTTGACTATATCAATTCATATGTAACTGAATTCACATGCAATTTATTCTTTATCGAAACCTTTTACATGGGTCAGAGTTAGCTGTTACGCTTCTGTTATTAGATTTTCGACCAGACAAAATTATGGCCGTTCATGTGGGACGAGGCACAAGAAGGAGAAATGGTGGAAAGTGTGCGCGAACAAGCCATGATTCCAACAGTTGGATCCTTGGCTCGGACCAACAGTGATGTTAGAAGCTATCCGCTTCAGGTTTGCTTAGTCTTTTAAATAGTACATAAGTAACAGTAACAACACCAATCGGAGCGTAGGTTCGTTTGCACTTCCTGACAATCAGACAAAGCAAAAAATCGGAAATTAATACCATTTGATTGCACAACTGATTGCAATTTTGCGGATAAAAAATGAACAGTAAAATTTCAGATTATTGAAGAGTAAAGTGCCTAGAATGTAAAGTCATTAACTAATTTCGCAAGTTTTAAGGGAAATGTGAAACAACATACTTTCCTGAACTTTGACTGGCAATTATGCTGATAACTGGAGGGTTAGAACATTTGATTCATATTTGCAGTCTTGTTATTTATTGGCCATCGAATTGAAATAAACTTTAGTGGGGCGGGGGCTAACATGGGTTTCCCTCAAATTTCTCGAATTGGTCTCTTTCCACGAATATACATCATGTGCGTGGTCAAAAATTGCTTGTTCATTGGTTCTTATTCGGCTTATTAGTAGCTCGCCCGTGCAGCCGACCACTTTTGGTGAAGCCCAAGATAAATACTTACAAATTTCTCCTTGCTGTTCAATGAAATGAAAATGGTTCAATGAAAACATCGACGCTTTGGTACAATGAGAGTTAACTTTTAGCTCACCAGTACAGCATTGTTCAGTTTAGTATTCAATTAAAAACGCTGCACATGAGCGATGGCGGATTGGTGTATGAAGTTAGTTATGTTAGGCAGGAGGGGGGGAGCACTGGTGGGACCCTCTCGCAGGGTAGCACCTGAGCTCCTGAGGTTGAGTCAGCACCACACCACAAAGAAATTAGCCAAGGTCTTTAACAAAATCGCTCAAGTAAATAAATTTTCAAGTTTGAATTTTTTAGAAAATTATAGCTGTTCATGTGGGATGTCGTCCCCCCCAGACCCCAACTTCCTTTACATGTTTATGTCTTCTGATCTTGCGTTGTGCTCAAATATGATGCTGTTCCTTGTGTTTTACTGCTTTCGGTTTCTTTGTCCTTCAATTCTCTTTATTTTTAAAATTTTGTAAATTTGACAAACCATAAATATGTACAACTTTCGCCGTTTAGCAACTTGTATATGCATACTTTAATTTTTGGCTGAGTGCCAAAATCTAAGAGGTAAATGTTTTCAGTGAGGACATTTTGTCGTGTGTAAAAACTAGTTTTTTGCGTAAAACTAGGTTTACGCAACGAATTTTTTAAAAATAGTGTGGCATGTTTTCTTGATTTTACTCTAAATTATACAAAAGTGAGTGCCAACTTCGTGTAAAGTCAAACTAAACTTACTCTTATGTGGACGGTCCCAGGCCGGACTTAGCTGATACTTCCTTTTTCGCAAATCGAGCGCGCTCTAGTTTTGGAATTCTCAGTCGGCGGCTCCGACGCCATTTATTCTTCTGCCACTAGCCCTGCTTTTTGGGGTTGGTTTTGGGGTGATCCCCTTCTTCTTCTCCTCAAGGTCTGTTGTACCCCTTTTGTATTTTGATAGTTTTTGTTATTGGTGCTTGCCTATTTTCATACCTATACCTCCTTGTGAAATTAGTCGAATTTATGTAATAGTGTTTTGTATCGTTAAATTTTGGTCAAATTCCGTATTTTGTTTAAGGAGAAAAACTCGTGGTACCAAATTAGGATTGCCATCGCCTTTTGTAGTCGGTTAGCGGATAAGTGGAAGGATTATAAGACGTGGAGACACTCGAATACGAATTCTGCAAACCTTTACTTTGAATTAAATTATCTTTATTGAGTTTCAAAAACTCTACACCAGGTTTACGTATAAAATTTTTTAAAACTAGGTTTAGCTATAAATGTCAGACGATTGCAACATATCTGTTGCTAGTTATAGGGCATGCTTTAATTCAGCAGCACTCTACTGCAGCGCAACCAGGTACAACCCATACTGCCAATGAATGAAGCCTGTACGGCACGATTTGTATTGCTCTTCTGCAGTTAAATGCAAAATTTCGGACGGCTGTATCTTTAGCTGGTTATTGGCCAGTGCTGTACTTTAACAGCACTCTACTGCATAGCAACGATATAGTAACATCGTAATAAGCATACAAACATATCTATAATAGTTTGTCATGTCCTGAACTATCTAGATGCCAAATTTACCTATTAAATTTACCAATAAAGACCTATTACTATGACATACCAATAGCTTGTTATCGACGTCGCTGTGTTTGTGACAGCACGTACACTGGTGGAACGTCGTACGTACGGTGGAATATAGAGAGTGCATCAACTAACACAGCTACAGTTTCCCCTCATTACAGACACAATTATCACCAAGTTTCATATGTTTAGCCGTTTCACAGTAAGTCTACAGGCAGTGAGCTATGGTTGCTGCATAGCAGTAGAGCACAATAGCAGCACCGCACAGCGCTGCGACTATGCTCATGGTGTTCAGCGACCCCGATAACCCTTATATGCGTCCCACTAGATGGCCCAAAACAGCATATTTAGCCCTATTCTTTGCAATTTGCTGTGGCGTTGGGACTTGTCCGGTATTTCCGGTAGAGTCCGAAAACGGCCATTTCGGTCGACTAAATTTGGGCCGGCCGTCAGAACGGTAGAGGATCCAAATAAAAAATCGGCCAACGTTATGCACTAGTACCCCTCCGTACTTCGTCACGCAATAAACTGCTTGTCTCTAAATGCTTTCTAGAGACCTGTAGGCGTGACACAAATGGCTGTTTCTTGGCCAAAAACGCTGCTAGACCACGTATGGCAGGTGGCACCACAGGTGGCATGCTGGGCCGGGCAGCCTCAAAATATAGAGCGGGGTACATGGGACCATACCGGCATTCAGAAAATGTAAACCTTTCCGGCTCGAAACGTCCACTTCTTTCAAACACCTCTACACAAAATTGCATTTTTCCAAGCGTGACTTCCACAAAATACAGCCGGGGCTGGCACGATGCTCAAACGAGTCCCAAAAACCCGCGCAGAGCCTTTTACAGCCATATTATAGGGGTCGCTCTCGCGCCCCCTATAATGCATACGCTAATTGTGCACGCTCAATATACTCTATGAGCGAAAACAGCTCACAGAGAAGGTTGTATGTGCATTTTGCTCATACAGATCGTCCCTATGAGCAATGCGCATAGGGATCATGCGCATAGAGATGTGGGCTTTGTCTACTCAGGGAGGGCGGAATTTTTAATCAGCTAATTAGCTTAATTAATTAAGCTGGTCCTATTCATAAATGATGGCTTAGTCTCATATGCTTGGCAGATACAAAACCCGAGTCCGAGCGCAATTTCTATTTCATTCCATTTCTACTGCAAAATCTGTGAGCTGCGGATACTGCCAAGTTCAAACGACACCCTATATTCTGTGAAATCTGAGCGAAATTTCCCAAATACTGCATTATTGGGCAGTTTGCACTAATCATTCTCAAATTCGCCCTTCGCATGTTTTCGTTTCTCTGTGTTAAACAAAATATATGGCATCGTCCAAGGAGTTTGGGTAAATTTAAGGACTTGACATAGGCATAAGAGACTTAAGAAACACAAGACTTAACCAGTAGACTCCTTCGATCTGGAAGTGGAAACTTTAATGCGGACGCACTGTCGACAATGCTATTTCATGAAGAATCTGATGATGGCAGTCCTTTAACAATTGTAAGTCTGCTAAACCTAAAAGAGGCTCAACAAAACGACCCTTTCTGCGTAGCTACAACTGCCGAACTCAACACAGACGGCAGGCGGTGTCTTGCTTAGTTCGTTTTCAAAGTGCGGGACGTTCAAGTCAGGACCAAAGAATAGTTCCTGCAAGTTGGCGGGAAGATGTTTTGCCCAAGCTCACGATTATCCAACGATTCTTGCGAGTACTATGTACAGTGCTACGAACTTTATTAGACGTGATAAGCATTACTTATATAGTGTACATTTAAATAAGAAGGGTTTATCTCTCTTTGATGACAAGAGATATTTCTTAGATGATGGCATTACCAGTTATCCATATGGTCATTATAAAATATAAAAATAACTCCATGTTGTATGTAATTGTGTTTATATATTTATTCAATAAAAACAACAAAAAACCGTAACGGCATCCATAAGCGGTCTGATGAGACCCTTTGGCAGGTGTCGAAACCGTTTGGATACGTGTTTGAAAAATCAATGGAAAACGTAGCTGAATCTTTATTTGGGGAAACTATGGAAGTTAATGCCTGTAGTCTTGATGTAATACTTGAACATAAAAATTGCGGCACTGTTTAAAGTCTCTGGTTGATAACACCTTCACTGAGATTTCGCAGCTCAATTGCTGCGGAATATAGGGTGTCGTTTTGAACTTGGCAGTAGCAGCAGCTCACAGATTTCGCTGTTGAAATAGCTGTGGAATTGCGCTCAGACCCTGGTTTTGTATCTACTAGGGTTAGACGTGTAAAAGCACGCTCTATGCTAAGCCTAATACGCTTTCGGTAAACATAGGCTCTGCCGCGGAGGAACGAGTTATTTGGGGGTGCTCACAATGTAGGAAGTATACATATATGTATATAGATATGTATAGATATGTAATAGATATGTAATATATATGCGTATTAGCACACACATTATATGTCAACTTTTTGCTTATGATCATTGTTTTTTGTTAAAAGTGCAAAAAATGTTTAAAATTGCTTTCCAAACTACGTTTAACCAAAAGATATAGGAACCGTCTACAAGAGAAACCCAAAGGGGTTCCACAGGGGTCAGTGAAATTAGACCTCCCTTTCAGAAGTGGACACTACTAGGTTGGAACTAAGATTTCAAAAATCGCAGTATTTAAATATCAATTTTTAATTTGTTGTTGCAATAAAAGTTGACCAAAAATACATGTATTTGTAAACACCTATTATTGAAGCCTAGTATAATCCTAAGATTTTTCTTCGATATGGCTTAGATTTAATAACCCCCACTGCTGACTATATCCTGATATGTTTAGCTGCCGATGTGCAGAATCCTTGGTATTACTTTTGATGCAGGGGCAACCGGTTCGTACCCCTTTGTATTTGAATAATTTTCGTCATTACCTTATCGCTTCTGGCCATATAAAGTTCCAATTCGGTGAATACTGATAGTTACTATTGTTTTGGCTGATTATTTGTTATTATAGATGCAACGGTGATGAAGACTTTTGCTGTGCATTGTTATATACGGAAAGAATGCTTAGCTCCGTCAAAACATTACAATACTTGTTTATTAAATACTTTAGAATTGCTTGTGTCTATGCAAATAAATAAAATCAATACAAACTAATAACAAACAAATAAATAACTTAAAAACCTTCAGTCCACGTCTTTTATTTTTGCGTTTGATGTCTTTTTAGGTGTTGTAGTTGTTGTCTTGTCACTTTTTGTTGTATGTGAATCACAGCATGCATGTAAGCATGCACGTTTAACAGAAAATCCTGTGAGTTTCACCACAGCACTATCTCCACTACTAGAGCTAGTGTAGAGTTTTTGATGCTAGTCGCAAATAAATACCATGTAAAGTAAAGACTACAGGATCATGAGTGTGTGCATGTCTAATTCGCTCCAGTTTCGCTTACCGACTACAGTAAGCGACGGCAATCTATTTTCAGTACCGCAAGTTTATTTTCAAAGTTACAAAATCTAGCAACATTGAGACAAAACAGCTGAAACTTTACCAAATATGCTTTCCAAACAACTAATCATAAATTTCAAAAGACAAGAGACGAAAACAACCTGAAGATACAAATGGGGAACGGGTCACCCCAAAGATAAACCCAAAACTATACTCCCCAACCCGACTGACGAGAGAATTGTCATAAACGCAACGTACTCGTAGAAGTGGAACCCCAATACTAACTGAAGACAGGCGGTTCACTTAAACTTTTGAACATTAGCTACAGAAACCGAGGTTCACACACGGAAGAAAGGAATTTCATTTATTGTTCATAAAGATAGCATTGCACTTTAGTAATTTTGAATTGAATTTGAGGAGAAAGTTATGAAATATTACACAGATTACTCCTCTTTTGAAACGCGCGCCCTCGCCGCGGCCGCCAGGCGAGATTAGTAATAAAACAGGGGTTAAACTACGTATCATAGCTACTAGTAAAGATAAAACATTGTTTTAGAAAACACCAGAAAATAAAATTTTGTCGTATTCCTCGACCCTAGGTCTCCGGGAACACTGCTCGGGCCCCATCTCATACACATACTGGGTGGCTCCAGGACGATGGTAAGACTATGCCGGAACATACTGGGACATATACACTATAGTTGTCGTAGTCACATAGTGTAATTGAAGTGTCACATGTAATTCATGAAATGTCAGACACATAGTGTAATAGTTTGTTGAACACGTTTATTACACTATCTGTCAGGTCATTTCTGACGTTTCATGAAGTGCCAATGCCTTAACTGACACATAGTGAAATCCCACGGTATAATTTAATTTGAAAGTATTCCACAATACTTATGACGCAAATAGACCCCGCTACTACAGTCAAAGTCCAAATAGAATGTTTGCTTAAGATATTAAATTACCCCGTCCTGTTTACATTGTGTTAAGTTTGCTAGGTATATTGTCAACGCTTTAAAATAAAGAAAGATTTGATTTTTGAACTGTCATTAAATAAACTAAACGAAACTTCATAACATTAATAAAGCAATTTGCATAGAAATTATGCTTTGAGTGGAATTTGAGTAGCATTTATTTTACGCAATTGTCTTTTTAAAATTATTCATTCTATTTGTTGTTCTATAATTTACAAAAATTCTTCATTGCTGTTGGATTTCAGTATGTGGCAGTTGAGGCATTGGCACTTCACGAAGAGACAGAAATGATCTGACAGATAGTGTAATAAAGGCGTTCAACAAACCATTACACTATGTGTCTGACACTTCATGAAAAGTCAGAAATTATCTGACACTTCATGAAGTGCCCAATTAGACTATGTGACTACGACACACAAACTACATCAACTCAACATAGAAGCGAAAAACCCTTTTGGCCCCAACGAGAGCGCGTAAACAAAAGGGGAGGGCGCTCCGGGGCAAGTTTTACATAAAAAGCGTACTCCGAAAGAAATTTTAGGACAAGCATAGAACAATGCAGTGACTCCGGGGTAACATTGATAGGCATCATTAATTATGATTGAATACAACAAAATATAGGAGGTATCAATGTTAGAAAATAGAATATATCTACTCCGGGGAAGATTCAGGCAATGCTTTTTTAAGACAACGTCTTGATCAAGGAAACCACACTAAAGATGTTCCAGCCAAGGAAACAGAATGAAAGATAATGGAAAATAGCTCCGGAAGAATCTCCACCGGAGGAGGTAGCAAAATACTATCTACGAATCAAATATAAATGCCAGCATATATCAAGCATCAAAAATAAAGCATACAAAATTATAGCTGCACCGATAAATGGCAAAGTCAAAGGCTTTATGATGGCAGTACAAACAGAATAAACCCGCGGACGTATTAAGATGAAAAGTGAAAAGAAACAACACCAATTAGTAAAACAGAAAAGTACCCAAAAGAAAATAAAAAGGAGTAAAATACGAAATAGTATAGAACAGCTATACTGAACTAGAGAGCACCAACCCCACCCTTGAAAAGCTCTAGAAAAGCCAAAAGAATAGAAGGAAAATGGGAAAATTTGAATAGTAATTTGACCCACGGACGAAACCCCAAACAATGACTAAATATTCCCCCACCACGGTTCAAGCTATATCGTAAAGCAAATGACTGGATGGATTGACAGCAAATGGAATGACAGTGACACAACACAAAAATTAAGGAAAAAGGGAGAAGGGGAGGGGGAGCGTACGAGGAAAGGAACAGAACCGGAAAACACAACAACAATCACAAATGCGTCTATCAAAACATTCTGACTCTGGCTAAACTGCCAAATTCCGAGGCATTTGGCTAATTGTGGAGCACCATGGAATGTTGCTCAGGAAACTTGCTGTTTGTGTTGGAATTTTGCAACTTGTGTTACGGTAAAAAAACTCCGCGGAATGTTGCCAACCCTGCTGGAATTGAGCAATTTGCGCGACACAAAAACCAAATCCGCGGAAAGCTGCCGACGCAGTTGGAATTGTGCTACTTGAATTGGCACTTCGGAATCCTGCTACTTGAATTGGCACTTCGGAATCCTGCTACCTATACTTGGAAATTCCTGGAATCTTGCTGATTGTGCACCTTAGGAGGTACTTTCAATGGAAATGTTGACGAGTCCGCCAATCCGTAAAATTTGCAAAGACGGGCTGTTTTCGCCACAGCGGTGTATCATAGAGACGCCGGTTCAGTCGCTAGATAAAGCCTTCCCACCGTAACTTCCTAATTTAAATCCTAATCTATATGCATGTGGCTTGTAATTTAAAGCTTCAAAGCATGCTGTTGGCCCATTATTTACTGAACGTAATTGTTTAAGGTGCGTGAAGGATTGTTACTGCAAGGAACAAACCTAAAGATGAAGAAAGCAACACTTCAAGTTTTAACTTTATGCTTCAAAGGGGTGGGACAAAGCTTTAGATTCTGGCAGGGTGACTCAAGGCTCTGTTGGAATGCTCGTCGTTTTAAGGTACGGATTGGATCTCTCAGGGCCTTTTCAAGAAAGGGAAGAGTAGAGTAGAGAGGGTTAGAAATAACTGCTTTAACTCGATTTAAATCCACTCAAGCTTGAGTTTCCTTCTTTTATCTCTTTCATGAAAATTATCGAGTCAATTTTAACTCTGCTCTACCCGTTCTTGAAAAGGCCCTTAACGTTACATAACTTACTGTTTTAATAATGAATAAAATGCAACATGTTTTTACTTGTTAACAAAATTATGTACATAGCACGAAAAGTCCAAATACTGATATTTTGTGACTTCCAAAATGTGTGATATTCCAAAAGTGTGACTCCATCCATTACATCCAAGTCAAACATGTAGGCAAGTTGCTTTCCACCAACAAACTTCTTTTCCGAGGATTTGACCCCTGGTGTTACCTTCGTGTAAAGCCTGACTGCAGAGTTCAAAGGTTTTAAAGCATCTAAATACACATTGGTGAATTTTATTATATGCACAAGCACAAGCAATTTTTTGTTCAAGCATACAAATACTTGTAAATAGGTAAAGGATGTTTTGTGAGATTTTTTCGCGGGTGGCATGCTGGAAGAAATTTGTACTAATTGCATGTAATGCGTAAAAACGTCGCAAAAAACCTTTCGCCTTCAACTAAGAACAGATGTTTTTCGTAACACTTTCCGAGAAAAAGAATTTTGGATGGCCTTTTTTGAAAAAATACAGGTACAAGAAAAATCCTGAGGAATCGGAAATCCCGGGAGGATTCGATTGCGACGGATGATAAGGTTGGGTGATGTTGGTTCTGAAAACTCCCCCCGGCTAAAAATACACTGTACCTATAATTCTGTATACAGGCTGTTTAATGAGTTTTAAAAGCTTAATTTGGTTTCAGCATTTAGCAAAACACAAATAAACATATTGTCTTAGCAATTTCAGCAAACGTCACTCAAGCAAAAAATCGATAACTTTTTCATAATTTCAGGGGGCCTCCACAAAGCCACAAACATTTATTGCAGTCAGTCGTTAGAAGCATGTATCCTGTCAAACCGAAATCAAAGATAACAAGCTTATTTGCATGAATGGGTTGCCGCTGTCATTTTTTCTCTTATAAACGAGATATGTCAATTATCCTACGATATTACTCCTTGTCCCTATGACAACTTTTTATATACCCAACGAGATCTTTCGATTGATACCCATATTGTAGTTTTTCATAACTTTTGTTTTTGACCCAGTTTGGCCGGTTTTGGCAATTTTGTACCCCTTTGAGGCAGCGTAACTAATTTTCTGTATATTTTGGTGCTTTGGCCCTATTACAACTTTTTATCCACTCACTGAGAGCTTTCGAATGGTACAGATATGAGCCCGATCTGAGAACTTTCAATTTTGAGCCATTCTGGCCGTTTTTGGCCATTTTTGACCATTTTTCGCCTCATAACTCAAAATGAGTGCATTTTCAGGCCTTGACCCTATTACAACTTTTTCATTACTCGCCGAGAGCTTTCGAATGATACCAAAATTAGCTCATTTGGACAACTTTTTTACTTTACTCATTTTTACTCACGGGGCTGCTCCGGGAGCACCTCTGCTCCCCCGGGGCTCCCGCATCGGGTGCCACCCTACATGCAATATTTCAGGCCAACTAGTTGACTCTAGCTCGAGATAAAGGCGGAAAACCCCTTCAAACGGCCGTTTTGGCCGTTTTTGGCCATTTTTGACCCTTTTTCGCCTCATAACTGAAAATAGGTACATTTTCAGGCCTTGACCCAATTACAACTTTTTCATGGCTCGACGAGAGCTTTCGAACGATACCAAGATTAGCTCATTTGGACAACTGTTTCTTTTACTCATTTTTACTCACGGGGGTGCTCCGGGAGCACCTCTGCTCCCCCGGGGCTCCCCGCGCTTCCGGCAGCAGTTCAAGTCAATACCTTCAAAATGAGGTATCAACCATCTCTCTACCCCTTTCCAATCTCGAGATAGAGGGGGGGGGACACATACGGCAAGAAATAATAATAATAATAACTAGCGCTACTGCAAGAATGTGTTGCCCACAACTGGTTTTTCTGTTTATTTTTCTGTCATAACTTTCACCAGAAGCATTACCGGAAAATACGGTAATGATGAAAATTTCGCAGCACGACGAGCTCTTTCATTTGAGTACCATATCGACCACTTTCGGAAAAATTTTTCAAAATCCGGAAGTTTTCCGGATCGAATATCTCGAAATCCGTAAACTTTCCGGAAATTTCGATTTCAGTTTCGATATCAGCGTGGTCGGATTACCCTATGACCAACTTTTGAGCGAAATCGGAGGCAAAAAATTTTTCGACCCAAAATCCGGATTTTCCTGAATTCCCGGATTTTCAGTTTTTCGGAAATAACAAATAATCGGCGACAAAAAACTTTTGACCAAATTTTGGATTTTGAAATTTCGCCTTGGTCCCCCCTTACCAACCGAAAAATACCGGGATTCGCCATTCCCGGAATCCGGAAGGTATCGGAGCCATCTTGCTTCCCGGAGATGTCCTAGTCGAGGGCTTCAAAATGAGGTATCAACCACCCTTGTACCCATTCCCAATCTCGAGATCTAGGGGGGGACAGACGGATAATAATAATAATAATAACTAGCGCTACTGCAAGAATGTGTTGCCCACAACAGGTTTTTCTGTTTATTTTTCTGCCATAACTTTCGCTAGACGTATTTTCAAAAATTGTTACAAGAAGCAAAGTTGCTCAGCTCGACTAACTCTTTCGTTTGAGCACCATATTTTCAGAGAAATTTTTCAAATTCCGGAATTTTCCGGGCCGAATATCTCTAAATCCGTGAATTTTCCGGGAATTTCAATTCCAGATTCGAAATCAGCGCCACCGACTTACCCTATGACTAACTTTTAAGCAAAATCGGTGACAAAAAATTTTTTAGTCCAAAATCCGGGTTTTCGTGAATTCCCGTATTTTCAGTTTTTCGGCTATAACTTTCGGCAGACGCATTTTCGGAAAATGTCACAAGAAGGAAAGTTGCTCAGCTCGACGAGATCTTTCATTTGAGTACCATGTCGACCACTTTTGGAGAAATTTTTCAAAATCCGGAAATTTTCAGGAAATTTCGATTTCAGTTTCGAAATCAGCATGGTCGAGTTACCCTATAACCAACTTTTGAGCGAAATCGGAGACAAAAAAATTTTGACCAAATTTTGGATTTTGAAATTTCGCCTTGGTCCCCCCTTACCAACGGAAAAATTCCGGGATTCGCCATTCCCGGAATCCGGAAGGTATCGGAGCCATCTTGCTTCCCGGAGATGTCCTAGTCGAGGGCTTCAAAATGAGGTATCAACCACCCTTGTACCCATTCCCAATCTCGAGATCTAGGGGGGGACAGACGGATAATAATAATAATAATAACTAGCGCTACTGCAAGAATGTGTTGCCCACAACAGGTTTTTCTGTTTATTTTTCTGCCATAACTTTCGCTAGACGTATTTTCAAAAATTGTTACAAGAAGCAAAGTTGCTCAGCTCGACTAACTCTTTCGTTTGAGCACCATATTTTCAGAGAAATTTTTCAAATTCCGGAATTTTCCGGGCCGAATATCTCTAAATCCGTGAATTTTCCGGGAATTTCAATTCCAGATTCGAAATCAGCGCCACCGACTTACCCTATGACTAACTTTTAAGCAAAATCGGTGACAAAAAATTTTTTAGTCCAAAATCCGGGTTTTCGTGAATTCCCGTATTTTCAGTTTTTCGGCTATAACTTTCGGCAGACGCATTTTCGGAAAATGTCACAAGAAGGAAAGTTGCTCAGCTCGACGAGATCTTTCATTTGAGTACCATGTCGACCACTTTTGGAGAAATTTTTCAAAATCCGGAATTTTCCGGGGCGAATATCTCGAAATCCGTAAACTTTCCGGAAATTTCGATTTCAGTTTCGATATCAGCGTGGTCGGATTACCCTATGACCAACTTTTGAGCGAAATCGGAGACAAAAAATTTTTCGACCCAAAATCCGGATTTTCGTGAATTCCCGGATTTTCAGTTTTTCGGAAATAACTTTCGCTAGACGCATTTTCGGAAAATGTCACAAACAAGAAAGTTGTTCCGCTCGACGAGCTCTTTCGTTTGAGTACCATATCGACCACTTTTAGAGAAATTTTTAAAAATCCGAAATTTTCCGGGGCGAATATCTCGAAATCCGTAAATTTTCCGGAAATTTCGATTTGAGTTTTGAAATCAGCTTGGTCGAATTACCCTATGACCAACGTTTGAGCGAAATCGCCGACAAAAAACTTTTGACCAAATTTTGGATTTTGAAATTTCGCCTTGGTCCCCCCTTACCAACCGAAAAATACAGGGATTCGCCATTCCCGGAATCCGGAAGGTATCGGAGCCATCTTGCTTCCCGGAGATGTCCTAGTCGAGGGCTTCAAAATGAGGTATCAACCACCCTTGTACCCATTCCCAATCTCGAGATCTAGGGGGGGACAGACGGATAATAATAATAATAATAACTAGCGCTACTGCAAGAATGTGTTGCCCACAACAGGTTTTTCTGTTTATTTTTCTGCCATAACTTTCGCTAGACGTATTTTCAAAAATTGTTACAAGAAGCAAAGTTGCTCAGCTCGACTAACTCTTTCGTTTGAGCACCATATTTTCAGAGAAATTTTTCAAATTCCGGAATTTTCCGGGCCGAATATCTCTAAATCCGTGAATTTTCCGGGAATTTCAATTCCAGATTCGAAATCAGCGCCACCGACTTACCCTATGACTAACTTTTAAGCAAAATCGGTGACAAAAAATTTTTTAGTCCAAAATCCGGGTTTTCGTGAATTCCCGTATTTTCAGTTTTTCGGCTATAACTTTCGGCAGACGCATTTTCGGAAAATGTCACAAGAAGGAAAGTTGCTCAGCTCGACGAGATCTTTCATTTGAGTACCATGTCGACCACTTTTGGAGAAATTTTTCAAAATCCGGAATTTTCCGGGGCGAATATCTCGAAATCCGTAAACTTTCCGGAAATTTCGATTTCAGTTTCGATATTAGCGTGGTCGGATTACCCTATGTCCAACTTTTGAGCGAAATCGGAGACAATAAATTTTTCGACCCAAAATCCGGATTTTCGTGAATTCCCGGATATTCAGTTGTTCGGAAATACCTTTCGCTAGACGCATTTTCGGAAAATGTCACAAACAAGAAAGTTGTTCCGCTCGACGAGCTCTTTCGTTTGAGTACCATATCGACCACTTTTAGAGAAATTTTTAAAAATCCGAAATTTTCCGGGGCGAATATATCGAAATCCGTAAATTTTCCGGAAATTTCGATTTGAGTTTTGAAATCAGCTTGGTCGAATTACCCTATGACCAACGTTTGAGCGAAATCGCCAACTAAAAACTTTTGACCAAATTTTGGATTTTGAAATTTCGCCTTGGTCCCCCCTTACCAACCGAAAAATACAGGGATTCGCCATTCCCGGAATCCGGAAGGTATCGGAGCCATCTTGCTTCCCGGAGATGTCCTAGTCGAGGGCTTCAAAATGAGGTATCAACCACCCTTGTACCCATTCCCAATCTCGAGATCTAGGGGGGGACAGACGGATAATAATAATAATAATAACTAGCGCTACTGCAAGAATGTGTTGCCCACAACAGGTTTTTCTGTTTATTTTTCTGCCATAACTTTCGCTAGACGTATTTTCAAAAATTGTTACAAGAAGCAAAGTTGCTCAGCTCGACTAACTCTTTCGTTTGAGCACCATATTTTCAGAGAAATTTTTCAAATTCCGGAATTTTCCGGGCCGAATATCTCTAAATCCGTGAATTTTCCGGGAATTTCAATTCCAGATTCGAAATCAGCGCCACCGACTTACCCTATGACTAACTTTTAAGCAAAATCGGTGACAAAAAATTTTTTAGTCCAAAATCCGGGTTTTCGTGAATTCCCGTATTTTCAGTTTTTCGGCTATAACTTTCGGCAGACGCATTTTCGGAAAATGTCACAAGAAGGAAAGTTGCTCAGCTCGACGAGATCTTTCATTTGAGTACCATGTCGACCACTTTTGGAGAAATTTTTCAAAATCCGGAAATTTTCAGGAAATTTCGATTTCAGTTTCGAAATCAGCGTGGTCGAGTTACCCTATAACCAACTTTTGAGCGAAATCGGAGACAAAAAATTTTTGACCAAATTTTGGATTTTGAAATTTCGCCTTGGTCCCCCCTTACCAACGGAAAAATTCCGGGATTCGCCATTCCCGGAATCCGGAAGGTATCGGAGCCATCTTGCTTCCCGGAGATGTCCTAGTCAAGGGCTTCAAAATGAGGTATCAACCACCCCTGTACCCCTTCCCAATCTCGAGATCTAGGGGGGGACAGACGGATAATAATAATAATAATAATAATAATAATAATAAATCAAAAGGCATCAAGTGGTTCCCGCCCGACATTTTCCCCGAGCACTTGGGCTCATTTTCAGGGAATCCGGTTATTTTGGAACCTAATCATATTTTACGTATGTACGTAATACGTAATATTCATCATTGTGTACGTATGTATAAGCGTATATACGTATTTATATATTTATACATAATCTATTGAATAATACCGATATATATACCCACTTTACGTACTGAGTTTGGATATTGATACTAAATCAAAAGGCATCGAGTGATTTTCACCCGACATTTTTCCGTTTATAGAAAGTGCTCATTTTCAGGGAATGTAGTCATTTTGGAACATATTCAAATACCTGCATGTTCACACTTTTCACGTACTACTTAATAAATTATTATTATTATTATTATTATTATTATTATTATTATTATTATTATTATATGAATAGCATTAATATTATACTATTAATATTATTAATATTACTTATTAATATTACCTATTAAATATTTATCACAGTGTACGTAGGTTAAAGCGTATATGCATATTCATATGTACAATAATACCGATATATATATGTCGTAGTAATTTCTGTATTCAGTAAATACTGTATTTACTGACCGATTTCAGTAAATACGGTATTTACTAGTAAGAATGGTATTTTCTTTAAACTCCCTATCTTTACACGTAAATACCATTTTTACTGAAATTCGTCCAGTAAATACTGTATTTTCTAGTAAATTCTGTATTTTGTCTTAAACGCCTTTGTCTTTGTGTGTGGCTAGAGGTTCAAAGGGCATGCCGACGTCATATTTAAAGCCAAAAGATAGGTCATACATTATCACAATATGTGCAAAGGGGGTGCATGAAGATAAACTCCAGACGTTAAAAATATTAGTTTACAAAATTAAGAAATTGTTTTAACTTTAACAAAGTTTCTAAAATCAAAACAGATATATACATGTACGTTTTCTGTATTTTCTAATAAATTTGTATTTTATACAGAACTTAAAAATAAATGCGGTACATTTCACGGAAAGATTTTATTTCATCGAATTTTAAAAAAATACAAATTTTTGCATTTTAACATAGAAACTGGCAAATTTTATGAAACCTAGCCAGTTGATTCTGCAAATTTTAATGTTTGATTTTCTCACTTATTATAAGGAATATCGCAAAAATAACTGCAGATATGAAGTCAGCGACGCCCATTTTACCTGTCGCATGCATAAAATCGCTGATGAGTTACCCTGCCCGAATATTGGGGTTGGTTTTTCCCCATCGGAGGTTGGTTTTTTCCTGCCATTGGTTTTTTACCCCGGCTAATTAACCGTTAATTACTAATTAACGACAGGACCTAGAGAGAGAGGCGATTTATATACAAAATGACATTCTAGACAGGGCTTGATAAGAAAACAATTTATAGCCGGATTGCTCCACGGAGTTGTTCTGCAGAGTCCAAAAAGTGACTACCTTTTTCCCGACCTCTATACACACGGGAAAACAAAAATACACAAAATTGGCACAGGTCCGATTTTCAAAAACACTTTTGCAGGTGGATGTAATTTGAACTTTAAAGATTTTTGCCTTCCGAAAGCTTATGTACTTGTTCATCAAATTGAATTTGCTTCTGTATTTGAATGAATTCTTCCGTCTGTAATTAAACAATAAATAAATAAATAACAAATTCTGAGTGCGTGCGTGTACCCATATAAAAAGGGGCTGAAGCAAATTTCCAGTGAAAGGCCCCCCACCAAACATTAAAGGACCCACGCACGACAAAAATCTGGTGTAGGCTAACCCATCTGACCTTGCCCATGTATGTAGACGGTACATGTCACGGAAAGAGTGCCAGTTGGAGAAGTTTTAACAATTGGAGAAATATCGCAACTAATGGCGATTTTCGCCAAAGTTGAAGTAAAGTTAAAAGTTAAAAAGATAGGTCATATGTTATCACAATGTGCAAAGGGGGTGCATGAAGATAAACTCCAGACGTTAAAAATATTAGTTTACAAAACTAAGAAATTGTTTTAATTTTAACACAGTTTTTAAAACCAAAACAGATATTATATAATCATAATGAATTACGATTAATTAAAAATTAATACGTGCTTAATGGTTTTGGTTGCTTAAAGTTTCAAAGTGTTATTCGTGTATTTTTATATTACGAAAACTATATATATAAGATTAAAACCATTAAGCAACGTACTAATTTTTAATTAATCGTAATTCATTATGATTATATAACACATACATATATATCTGTTTTGGTTTTAAAAACTGTGTTAAAATTAAAACAATAGTTTTGTAAACTAATATTTTTAACGTCTGGAGTTTATCTTCATGCACCCCCTTTGCACATACTGTGATAACATATGACCTATCTTTTGGCTTTAAATATGACGTCGGCATGCCCTTTGAACCTCTAGCCACACACAAAGACAAAGACGTTTAAGGTGGTGATTCCTTTTGGGCACAAATTGTTGGTTGGCGGCGCAAATCAGGATGAAATTTGGCGAAACTTTCCTAAATACATTCTTTTAGCGCTTTTTAACATTTCTAACACCCTCCGCGCAATCCTGGTTCAAAAATTTGAGATTTCCGATCAGGGCGGTTTTTCCCAATTTCTGAAAGTTTGGCGGCAGCTATACAGCTATGACTATACTCATTTGAAAGATCTCGTTGAGCTTCACATTTTTGCTTTTTAAAAGAACTTTCTATCTTTTCTCTAGCGTGCGATATAGCCGATTTTCTTGTTTTGGCGTCGAAAACTTGTCATTTTTGCAGAAATCAAATAATCCATCATTTCTTGAACTACACAAGCCGGAAAATCAAACTAAGGGCGTCGATCTGAAGGTCTCACAGGGGCAAATTATCCGATGGATGATCGTCTTCCAACAGCTATCCCGTAGGCTGCTATCATGAAAAATGTAGTTTTTGCAAAAACACGACCAATTTTTTTCCAAAGATTGTGGAGCATTCACCATGCAAGTTGGAGGGCTGGTACTTAACAAATGAGTTCTGCACAAATATACCCAGGGACGATTTTTTAGTTGCCCCGATTGCTGCTTTCTAGCTAAAGTAATCGCTTGACAAATTTGGAAAAAGTAGGCAAAATCCAGGTTACGCTCACATTTCAGTTTATTTCTCTATAACGAAGAGCGATTTTACAATAAATAAAAAATCGTCCCCAGCTATTTGATGGAGGTATCGAATGATATAAGCGATGTCTCGCGAAAAAATTTGCTTGAGTCTGCAAAAATTCTGGAAAATTATACTTCTTCTAAAATGTGTTAAAAATATTTTAGGAGAGCAACATTAGTTTCGTGGCATGCATTAAAAAGAGCAAATGTCAAGCTACATTTTGATATAAAAATGGCTTCTTAACTCCAAGTAATGAACGAGTAATAATGGTGCAAACTTTTGTGACCAAAGGGAATCACCACCTTAAGACAAAATACAGAATTTACTAGAAAATACAGTATTTACTGGACGAGGTTTAGTAAAAATGGTATTTACGTGTAAAGATAGGAAGTTTAAAGAAAATACCATTCTTACTAGTAAATACCGTATTTACTGAAATCGGCCAGTAAATACAGTATTTACTGAATACAGAAATTACTACGACATATACATGCCCACTTTACGTACTGAATTTGGAAATTGAAACTGCCAATACGTATTTAATTTTGAAACGAAAAAAACCGCAACAATGGTCCACGGGGCCATTGCCCTACCGTTTCCAACCTTTCACCATGTCTGACTGAGCACGTTTGATATTCATTCTTGTTTTAACGGTAAGCACGTAATAATGGTAGCTCGAAAACGGTAATCCCATCGCCGTAGGGATCGCTCCCGATAGCTCTGTTGCGGGGAAGCCACGGGCCCCCCTCCCTCCCTAACTTTTCACAGAAAATCTAAACACACGTTCTTATTGAGAAAGATTACTGAAGGATCTATGTAGACGGTCCATCAAACCATTTAGAGTATATACATGTCATGGAACAGTATTTTGCTTAAGCACTTTTTCCAGAAAAGCTATGACGAAAGTTACGTTAAGTGTATTTGATGAGTTTAGAGTCATTTAATCACTTCTAGCAATCGTTTTCTTTATTTTCGGTAGCCACAATTACCATTACAAAAAATTTTGTAACCTTGCAGTTTGCTAGCGTTTTAACTACGCTACAATGGGTAGATATTGTTCGAAGCTATGTAGAAAGATGTACTCTAAATGCTTTGGCAGATGTAGCTGGCATACACAATGAAAATGTCCCCAAACAGAATTAATTTCAACTTAATGATGAGCTAATATTTTAATATTTCAACGAGGTAATTTCGTACTTCAAAACAGCCATTTTCCCATTGACACAGTGACTCATAAATGAGATCTCTGTGAGCAGTAACAACAATACAAACAATAAACGCACCTAGCCTAAATCTTTCTGAAAGATCTGTCAAAAAACCGAATTTGAATATGTATCTTCGGGGTCGGAGTATTAAATAAGAATGAGAAAAACCAGACAAGTGATTTTCCAACACCCCTTTCTGTAACTTTTAACCAGAACTCTACCACCTGTTACAAAAGTGTTTTTCTTTGTTTGTTTCTACTAACAACTTTTCGTTACTAACCACATATATATATATATATATATATATATATATATATATATATATATATATATATATATATATATATATATATATATATAAATATATTGTTAAGAACCGTGTATGTATAACTGCGGTAAACATTTATAGAATCGTATTATTCTGTATGGCTATTAGTTAATCAGAATAAATCCTTAGTTAGTCAGTTAGTTTACTAGAAAACTGTAAATGTTTTTGGCATTTATATTTTGAGACTTTTTGGTATTTCTAAGATATATATGGGTTACATACAGAAACTCACACAGTGACGTTATACATACGATCGCTGTGAGCAGTTACAACAGTACAACAGTAACATACAGAAACTGACACAGTGACTCATACATGAGATCTCTGTAAGCATAAACCAGACTCATACATGATATCTGTGTAAGCATAGTTACAAGATCTATACAAAAACAGAAACATTTTTTGGTTTTTCATTTTAAACTGCTTTTTGTGTATTTTTCAGTTTTAGTCATTAACAGAATCAAACACAGTGACTCAAAGATGATGATTAGATTATACAGCAACAATTACACAGAGAATCATACATAATATCCCTGCAAGCATAGTTACAGAATGGATAGAGACAGAAACATTTTGGTTTTGCATTTGATGTTGCTTTTTTTGGATTTTTCAATTTTAGTCATTAACAGTACCAAACACAGTGACTTATACATAAGATCTCTGTGAGCAAAGTTACAGCACTAGTACAGGCAAAAGATGGTGATTATACAGTAACAGTTACACAGAGACTCATACATGAAATCTCTGTGAGCATAGTTACACGATGGATACAGAAGCAGAAACTTTTTGGTTTTGCATTTTTATTGCTTTTTGTGGATTTTTCAGTTTTAGTCATTAACAGTAGCAAACACGGTGACTTATACATAAGATCTCTGTGATCGAAGCTACAGCAGTAATACAGTCAAAAGATGATGATTATACAGCACCAGTTACACAGAGACTCATACATGAAATCTCTGTGAGCGAAGTTACATCAGTAGTACAGTCAAAAGATGACGATTATACAGCAACAGTTACACAGAGACTCATACATGAGATCCCTGTGAGCAAACTTAAAGCAGCAGTACAGTGAATAGATGATGATTATTCAGCAACAGTTACACAGAGACTCATACATGAGATCTCCCTGAG
The DNA here is from genome assembly GCA_030248195.1 of Trissonchulus latispiculum. Lineage (NCBI taxonomy): Eukaryota > Metazoa > Nematoda > Enoplea > Enoplida > Ironidae > Trissonchulus > Trissonchulus latispiculum. Next base: position 55,771 of record JASAND010011774.1, read on the forward strand.
CATAGATACACGATGGATACAGAAACAGAAATTTTTTGATTTTGTATCTTATGCTACTTTTTCTGGATTTTTCAGTTTTTTCATTAGCAGTGGCAAACACAGTGACTCATACATGAGATCTCTGTGAGCAAACTTAAAGAAGCAATACAGTGAATAGATGATGATTATACAGCAACAGTTACACAGAGATCATACATGAGATCTCCCTGAGCATAGTTACACGATGGATACAGATAACAGAAACTTTTTCATTTTGCATATATACTACTTTTTGTGGATTTTTCAGTTTCTGTCATTAACAGAAGCAAACAGTGACTCATACATGAGATCTCTGTGAGCAAACTTACAGCAGCAGTACAGTGAATAGATGATGATTATACAGCAACAGTGACACAGAGACTCATACATGAGATCTCCCTGAGCATAGTTACACGATGGATACAGAAACAGAAACTTTTTCGTTTTGCATTTATAGTACTTTTTGTGAATTTTTCAGTTTTTGTCATTAACAGTAGCAAACACAGTGACTCATACATTAGATCCCTGTGAGCAAACTTAAAGCAGCAATACAGTGAATAGATGATGATTATTCAGCAACAGTTACACAGAGACTCATACATGAGATCTCCCTGAGCATAGATACACGATGGATACAGAAACAGAAATTTTTTTATTTTGTGTCTTATGCTACTTTTTGTGGATTTTTCAGTTTTTTCATTAGCAGTGGCAAACACAGTGACTCATACATGAGATCTCTGTGAGCAAACTTAAAGAAGCAATACAGTGAATAGATGATGATTATACAGCAACAGTTACACAGAGACTCATACACTAGATCTCCCTGAGCATAGTTACACGATGCATACAGATAACAGAAACTTTTTCGTTTTGCATTTATACTACTTTTTGTCATTGACAGAAGCAAACAGTGACTCATACATGAGATCTCCGTGAGCAAACTTACAGCAACAGTACAGTGAATACATGATGATTATACAGCAACAGTAACCAGAGACTCATACATGAGATCTCTCTGAGCATAGTTACCCGATGGATACAGAAACAGAAACTTTTTGGTCATTTATACGACTTTTTCTGGATTTTTCAGTTTTTGTCATTAACAGTAGCAAACACAGTGACTCATACATGATATCCCTGTCAGCAAACTTACAGCAGCAGTACAGTGAATATATGATGATTATACAGCAACAGTGACACAGAGACTCATACATGAGATCTCCCTGAGCTTAGTTACACCATGGATACAGAAACAAAACTTGCAGCAGCAATACAGTGAAAGGATGATGATTATACAGTAACAGTAACAGAGACTCACACATGAGATCTTCCTCAGCATACTTACACTATGGATTCAGAAACAAAAACTTCAATATTGCATTTTATACCGATTGTGGATTTTTCAGTTTAGTCATTAACAGTAGCAAACAAAGTGACTCTTACATGAGATCTCTGTGAGCAAACTTACACCAGTGGTACAGTCAAAAAATGGCGATTATACAGCAACAG
>JASAND010011775.1:0-49308 GCA_030248195.1 Trissonchulus latispiculum
GCTTAATCCTGGCAACAGATAGCTTCATCCCTAGCCAGCACTATGGTTACTGTCACGATCGAGTCCTCTCCACTGAGATCTATCAGCGGCCATGTCGGCGCAGATGGATAGCCACTCAGTCTTCCAACGACGGCCATAAATAACGTGGCCTGCCAAAAAGTCCAGATCCTCAAAAACAGTCCGAAGCCAAGTTTTGGGAGGCCGCCCAGGAGGTCTTCGCCAGGTTTGAGGCGTTGTTGATGTTAGCACTACGTGGGGGTGCCTGTTTTGCGGCATTCGTAGGACAAGGCCCAACCATGTTAACCTCCGCTTTTTCAGGATGAGCCCAATATTCTCAGTATGCAGGAACCTGGCGCCTGCTTCGGCATTAGTTACATGCGCCTGTGGGAGGATTCGGAGGATTCTGCGCCAACAACGATGCTCAAATGCACTAATCCTTTTCAGGTCAGCTATTTTCAAGGACCAAGTTTCGCAGCCATACAGCAGGACACTTCTCACAGCAGCATCGTAAACTCTGGCTTTTGTTGTAATGCTGACGGCCTTTTTGGACCAGAGAGGTCTTATTAGTGATTGAAAAGCACTCTGGGCTTTGCCTATACGGGTGGAAATCTCGGCAGATGACGATACATCGTTGCTAATTAGGCTACCAAGATAGCAAAAGGAATCTACAGATTCCACCAACGTAACGCCATCTATGGATAGCTGTGGTGGCGGTAACCATTTTGGGCCCATGACTTTAGTCTTGATAACATTGATTTCTAGTCCCACGACAGCGGCAAATCTTACAACTCGGTCTATCATCGACTGGAGAACAGGAACCAAGGTTGCTAAAAGAGCCACGTCGTCAGCGAAGTCCAGGCTAGTAGTGGTTTCATTTCCAGCGGGAATGCCAAAGGTTGGATCGGTCATAGCCATCTTCATAATCCAGTCAATACAGAAGTTAAAAAGCAAGGGACCTGTTACAGATCCTTGCCGGACGCCGGACGTTATCTGAAATGGAAGCGAGTCACGACCGTACACTCGAACTTTAGCTTCCGTGTTCTTGTATAACATTTTGAGGATGGTGATCAGCTTCGCCGGAACTCCTTCACTTTCCATAATTTTCCAGAGGGCTTTTCGGTTCACAGAATCAAAAGCTACTCGGAAATCCACGAATGCAGTATAGACGGGCCTTCTGTACTCGTGTCTCGTTTCCAAGACATGACGAAGCGTAAATATATATCTGGTCTATACACCCTCTTCCTGGCCTGAATCCAGCCTGATTTTCCCGCTGTCCAACTAGCTCCCTTTCCTCTCTCACACGCTCCAAAATGATGACTTCCAGTAATTTGAAGGCTACAATCAAAAGAGAAATTCCACGGTAATTCTTGCACAGTTTTCGAACTCCCTTCTTGAAAAGAGGAACAATAACCGCAGTGTTCCAGTCACTGGAGATGCATTCTTCTATCCAGATTAGATTTAAAAGTCTGTGGATGCTACGTTCCAGATCATCACCTCCATAAGAAAGTAGTTCCGCTACAATTCCGTCGTCTCCTGCCGCTTTGCCACGTTTCTGCGAGTGAATGGCTTTCTTTACTTCAGCTAACGACGGAGGATCTGTTGACATTGTGTAGAAGCCTTCAAAGTCCATGGGAGGCAGTGCCGCATTTCTGTTGACAGGTGGATTTAGCAGTGAGCTAAATTGGTGCTTCCATTCCTGAATCTTTTCATCCGGCTCACTGATGGGCTGGCCGTTACCGTCATTGATTTGCTCACTCGGGCCCGTTTTCAGCCCTTTATCTTCGCGTAAGAGTCTGAATAACTTCCTTGAATCGCCCACTCGCATGGCTTGATTCATCTCTTTGGCCCGGTTCTGCCAGTAGTTATTTAAGTCCTGGCGAATCAGCGACTTCAGCTGCCGTTTTGCTCGTTTTTTCTGCTGAAAATCCATCTGGCTCTGATTACGACGAAGATTCTCTGCAGCAACAATGGAAGGCGCAGAGATCCACGGTGTCTGACGTCGCCTGACAAGTCCGAGGCAAGTTTCAGCAGACCAGGTAACACCATCCTTCAGCGCATTCCATGTTTCAGGAACTGTGCTGATGTTACCAATATTAGCCAGTCGTTCACTGAGCTGCTGCTGATATGACAATAGAGTTTCTGGTATCTTCAGCTTATCCACATCATACAGACGAATTCTAGCTTTGACTAGGGCATGATCGCTTGAGTGACAGCAGTCCCAATAGGAACGACTATCAAGCACGCTAGACCGCCAACGCTGTTTGACCAGGATGTAATCAATTTGTGAAGTTGTTGTACCATCATTTATAGAACGCCAAGTAGTGCAGTGCACTGCCTTGTGTTTGAATGAAGTGTTGGAAGCAACCAGAGAAAAGTGGCTGAGCAAGGAGGCTAGCCTGTCCCCGTTATCGTTTCTAGTGCCAAGCGCATGTAGGCCTATACATCGTCTTTCAGCTGTACCAACTGGCGGGCCAACGCGTGCGTTGAAGTCACCTCCAATCAGCAGAACGTCTCGTCTTGGCGCAGAATCGATAGCAAAACTGAGTTCTTCGTAGAAGTCGTCCTTGCTTGTATCATCCGCCATTTCTGTTGGGGCATATGCAGCTATAATGGAAAGATTGAGTGGCTTCGTAGCGATCCTTAGACGAGCTATTCTCGGACTGATTGGATGGAATTCGCAAACTGAGTTTCTCAGTTTGGAAGACACCGCGACACCAACACCATACAGACCCGATCCGTCCATAGGCCCAGAGTAATAAACGGTGTATTTATTAGAGTCAGGGTTGAGACCTTGAATGTCGATACAGCCGTTACCGGCTATCCTTGTTTCACTGAGGCAAGCTATGTCTATGCCATAGCAGCTCAGGGATTCTGCAATGGTTGTTTGGTGAACTGTACCAACAGCAGTTCTTACGTTCCATGACGCAAAGCACAATTCTTCCTTCGCAAGACTTCTTCGGTATACCGCTCGCATATTTCTCGCCGGAACCGCGGCAGTAGCTGCCGGCGCGTCGCCTGCCGGGAACGCCGTAGCATTGGTCTAAGAAACGTTAAGAGACATTACCATAGTGTTTCATGGAAAGAAATAGACCTTACTGGGTTTCCAGCTCCAATAAGGCCGACTTTTTTTCGTGGATTTCACCCACTAGTCCCTAATATACCCCTAATATATCTCTAATGGCTATTTATACCCAAGTTATAAGCAACAGACAGGCATCAATGCTTGAAAATGTCTGGTCCGGGTACCCGGAGCTCCGGAGCAGAAGCCCGCTCCGGAACGCCGAAAGTCGGAGTTCCTCACTAATATAGACTAAATGACCAAACCGGAAAAAATTGGAATCAGCATGTTACGAAATGGTGACGAGGGAAGCAACTCCGCTCCAGAAGAAGCCAGAACCAAAACGACGGCTTATTGTTGCCTCTAGAAATTAATTTAAAGCATTTCTTGAAATTCTTACCGAACGTTTGAATGCTCATTTTGGTGCGTATTTTGATTCCTGACAGGGGGGGGCGTCGGCCGACCCTACCCCCTGCGCCCCTGGTTTCTATGAGAACAACATCTGCTCTTTTCAAAAATTGCGGTCTCATCGATGGAGGGCTCACCAAAAGTAAGAGGCATATTTTTGGAAAAATTTTGCAAATTTTTACGTTTTTTCTTTAAAAATTGCCAATAATTGCTAAAAAATGACTAATCTTTAGGTGCTTTTTTACGCTAAAATGGCGAAAATTTCGTTAAAATTCCGACGACGCCGGAAAAATTTTTGAAAATTTAGGGTAAAAATGGTGAAATCTGGCAATTTTTTGGCTTATGGGGAGGAGGGGCCCCTCCGCTTTAGAAGTCCTGGATCCGCCACTGGAGGTATATACCCGTGCCCCCATCACATTTCTTCATTTCTTGGGTTGACCACAAACATTCTCAGATTTACCGCCCCTCCTCAAGACCCAAAGTTCCAGGGAAACTATGATTGAGAAAATAATGGCTAAAACTCGGACTTTCGTATGTTTTCACCTAAAAATGCGGCACTGGTACCAGATAGTTAAAGAGCACCATGGCAAATATCATCCGCTTTCATAAAAATTGAAGCCTGCCTCTTAAGGTGAAGGATTAAATCTGCACAAAGCTGTAGCAGCACCTTAAATAAGAATTTAAAACTTGAAAATGTTAGGCAAATATCGTTTGACAAATATATATCGCTAAAAAGGCAAATCTTAGGTGTTTTTACTTAAAACAAGAAAACTTAAAATCCGGCGAATCTGGTTATGAGGTTCTCCTCGAATGGGGGTGGATCTCTGTTTCACCATCCTCTTTCCCCGTGAAAACTAATATCTGTATGTGTCAGGGGCGTATCCAGTGGGTGGTCCAGGGGGTCCAGACCTCCCCTCCCTTTTCAGAAAACTTTTCGAATTTTTAGCTATTTTTGCCTATATTTGGCCATTTTTGAGAAAAATTAGGGTCGGGTCGGACCCCCCCCCCTTTTTGGGTTGGACCCCTCCTTTCTTTAAAATCCTGGATATGCCGATGGTATATAATATGTGTGTATATATAATGTGTTTATTCTTGTTAACGCAGGTATACAGAATGAATTGCTCAATCCATAGATTTCTTGTTGTCAGGAACTTAGGGTGGAATCCATATGCTACGGCTGGGACAGCCTATGGAACTAATGTGGTTAGTTTCACAGATTTTGCTACCAGTATATAAATTTGTGCGTATATATAGGTACGTTCATAACTGGCTTATTTTTAATTAAAACTGTATTAAGGGACATAATTTGATGTAAAAATAATAAAAACTCGCTAAATTAGCAAATGCGGAAACTTTTTTGAAAATTTAGGATTAAAATTCTATATACGTACAATTTTTTGTGTTAAATATGGAGGAGGTCTTAATTTCACGGCGGTGCCTCGAATGGGGGGAAAGATCGCGGCGCCGGATGGGGGGCGCGTTCAAGCTAAATAAGCCAGCACAGCACATACAGTACAGCTCATTTCAAAGTGCGTTTGAAGCGAAGTCCCATATCTGGCGAAATGCCGCGAGCGCACGCGAAATTCGCGAAGGCTTTGCGACATTCGTGTAGATTTTTCGCGATATGTCGTACGAAAATCTGAATTTCGCGAAGTCGCATGCGAAGTTCGCGTAACTTCGCGAACTTTCCCCAGATTTCCGAAAAGCATTTCGCGAAATTTCTTCCACTTCGCGAAAACTCCTCGCGAACTTCGCGAAACACTTCGCGAAGTTCGCTAGCTAAGGTTTTTGTTAGCTAATTTGGGGGGTTTTCTCCATATCTACCAAAATTCTGGGTAAATTTTAAATTGTAGCTTTAGCTCAAATTTTTCTCTTCGCGAAATGTCGCGTAATTTACGCGATGTTGTGCGACATTTCGCGAAGTTGTCGCGAAATCTGCTAAAAGGTGTTCTGGATTACGTCTTTTGGAGAGTCCTAAATTATGAAGTTTTGGCTTGCGGATATAGAGAACACGAAAAGCAAATTAGAGCTGAGCTATATATGTGTCACCCGCTTTTCCCGCGTGGTTCCCATTTCTGTTACGATTTTTCCCGAAAGTTCTTTTTCTTTCAAGTGCTTTCAAATGAAGGCAGCTTATATGCCTTGCTTTTTTCCGGAAGACGGTTATTTTAGAAATGCCGATTGCTGCACCACTTGTTGCCATCGCATTCTTCTGTTCACGATATTATAGTCAAGCGGGAAAAACCCACTTTTCTTGCAAAAGGTTTGCGTTTCAAAGATCACTACACAAAAGGATACCACAATCAAGAAGTAAGAGTGAAAATAGATTTTCAAAATCGAAAACTGATGAAAAATCAAATCAAATATATACTGCCTGGACTTTGACAATTTCAGCGGTGCAGGTCAGCGGCTCAAGTATTGCCTACATTAATTGTACTCCTATTGTTGGGCGTGTACTCCTATTGTTGGGTTGCTTTCTGCAGCAACTCGGCCTGAATTTCCAATATATATCCAATTGCTATTTTCAGGGTTTTGCGTTTTGCCCTTTCGTCATGGAGAAATATAATTTCACCGACCCTCGGAACTGCGCTCTGCTAGGCGTCGTGTGAACCGTTTGCTGCGTCGCGACTATCAAAACCGGCATCCCAAAACCCTATTCCATCCTAAGCAGCTCACCGTGGTTGCCACCTGGAACGTGCAAACGGCAGCTGCCCCACCCAACCCGCCGCAGCGTCATAGCCGCTGACCTTGCTTGCCATAATGTTGGCATCGCTGACCTGACCGCAGTCCGTAGCCCAGGCTCTGGTGTCGCCATCATCGGTGAAAATACGAAATAGCATTAGCACCTGGGAATCCGGTTTACCGGAAAGACTAGTTAGTTAGTTAGTTATTCAGCCACATCGTGTCCGATGTATTGCTGGTATCCAATCAGGCATCCAATTGATCCATTTACAATCATACGCCACTGATCTCGATCACTTGCTAGAGTTCGGCAGATACCAATCCAGTCATCGTGCCAGTGCCGCCCGTAGGTTCCAGACAGCCGCTGAAGGTCCTTCTGCACCACTCGTAGCCATGTTTGTCTGACACCACCCCTGGGTCTTCGCCAATCAGGTGGTGGGGCAAAGGAGATGGTGATATATAGAAAGCGAAAGGGCGGCATGCGCAACACGTGTCCCAGGTATTTTAAACGCCTTCTCCTTATGACAGTCTCCATAGAAAGTCGATGCAGACGTTCTCGGATGGCGGCATTCGAGATGTTGGCAGTATAGTCAATCCTTAAGATCCTACGAATAGAGCGCATTCCAAAGCCAGAGAGGAGGGACATGTCCCCCTGCCTTAAAGGCCAAGTTTCGCAGCCGTAAAGCAGTACCGACATTATGGCAGCATCAAAAACTTTCATTTTGACCGTGAGTGATATGTCATGATTTCGCCATAGCTTTCCCTCCAGGGACGTAAATGCAGCACGAGATCTAGCTATCTGGAAAAACCGGAAAGGCTAGACCTGCTTCAAATCCCCCGCAACCCTGACCCGAAGGAAACTGAACTATCCGGGGCTGACAGGTCTGTCCAAACTTCGTGTCGGGGGCTTCTCTCCAATCCTAAGCTGGTACCTCCATAGGATTGGGGCCCCGAGATTCTCCCTCGTGTACCCACTGCCCTGACCAGGAAGACACACTGTCGCATGCCTTACTTTACTGCCTACAATCAGACCGCCCACGCCTATCCCACTTGGGGTCATTGCCTTTCTCAGCGAATGCGGCCGCCTCCGTCCTGGAGGTGTCCGGGCAGATTGAATCTGTATTCAGGTGGCTGGAAGCATCATCAACAACAACAAAATACAAAATACAGCCTCCACTACAGTGGACACGAGGTCCACGCTGTCAGATGAGTCGGGCAGAGAGTCAGCTAGCCTTCCATGGCATAAGTAACAGGTTATTGTATGCTCGTCTGAAATTCTGTTATGTTTCTGTCATTGGCTGCTATGCACCGATTGACGTTTCCGACGATGCTGCCAAACGACGATTTTTACCAGCAACTACAGGAAGCCTTTGACGGCATCCCGAACTCGAATTTCCTTCTGCTGCAGTGCTTGGCAATTTTAACGCAGAGATTGCCACAACCGCCTTGCTCGGGAAGTGTCAGTTGCTTACATGTCTACCCAGAGAACGTACGATTGAGTTTAAGCCTTGAAATAGCTTAATCAAACACAACCTTATTCACGAACTTTTAGTTTTCAAAGGCATGCAAGTGAGCATTGAGAAATCCAAAAAAGCGCCCACCCCCTCCTTTTATTGGGTGGGCCACTGTTTGGCATAATACGGTAAGGATCAAACGGAGAACTGCCCTTCCCTCAGATCATGACCTTCTGCTTGCAAAAATAAACTTGAAACGAGCTGCTGTCCCCAATACCACAATATCTGCCTAATATAATCTGGAAAAGCTGAAGAACCCGGATAGCCTACAGGCATTCAAAATTTAAGTCAGAAACAAGTTCGAAGCTCTAACTGATGAACACTCTGATGATGGTGACACTGTGATATTGAAGAAAGGCGACAGACAGGCCTGTAATAACTATCGAGGCATCTATTTGCTACCAATTGCTGGGATGATACTGTCGCTGATTATCCTGTAAAGAATTGTGTCGCAGTTGGACAGTCGTATGAGGGATCAGCAAGCCGGCTTCCGGAAAGGACGCGGCACCGTAGATCAAATTTTCCTTCTACAAGAGCTGCTGCTGCTAGGAAGATCCGTAAAAAAGATCCGTCCAAGAAAGAAAAAGTGGGTTTTTCCCCGATTGACTATACGTATGTATCGTGAACAGAAGAATGCGATGGTAACAACACGGCACACGGGTTGGGTGGGGCAGCTGCTGCCGTTTGCACGTTCCAGGTGGCAACCACGGTGAGCTGCTTAGGATGGAATAGGGTTTTGGGATGCCGGTTTTGGTAGTCGCGACGCAGCAAACGGTTTACACGACGCCTAGCAGAGCGCAGTTCTAAGGGTCGGTGAAATTATATTTCTCCATGACGAAAGGGCAAAACGCAAAACCCTGAAAATAGTAATTGGATATATATATATTGGAAATTCAGGCCGAGTTGCTGCAGAAAGCAACCGAACACACGCCCAACAATAGGAGTACAATTAATGTAGGCAATACTTGAGCCGCTGACCTGCACCGCTGAAATTGTCAAAGTCCAGGCAGTATATATTTGATTTGATTTTTGATCAGTTTTCGATTTTGAAAATCTATTTTCACTCTTACTTCTTGATGGTGGTATCCTTTTGTGTAGTGAAACGTGTGTGTTCGAAACGCAAACCTTTTGCAAGAAAAAGTAGGTTTTTCCGCTTGACTATAATATCGTGAACAGAAGAATGCGATGGCAACAAGTGGTGCAGCAATCGGCATTTTTAAAATAACCGTCTTCCGGAAAAAAGCAAGGCATATAAGCTGCCTTCACTTCAAAGCACTTGAAAGAAAAAGAACTTTCGGGAAAAATCGTAACAGAAATGGGAACCACGCGGGAAAAGCGGGTGACACATATATAGCTCAGCTCTAATTTGCTTTTCGTGTTCTCTATATCCGCAAGCCAAAACTTCATAATTTAGGACTCTCCAAAAGACGTAAATCCAGAACACCTTTTAGCAGATTTCGCGACAACTTCGCGAAATGTCGCACAACATCTTGTAAATTACGCGACATTTCGCGGAGAGAAAAATTTGAGCCAAAGCTACAATTTAAAATTTGCCCAGAATTTTGGTAGATATGGAGAAAACCCCTCAAATTAGCTAACAAAAACCTTAGCTAGCGAACTTCGCGAAGTGTTACGCGAAGTTCGCGAAAAGTTTTCGCGAAGTGGAAGAAATTTCGCGAAATGCTTTCGCGAAATCTTGGGAAATTTCGCGAAGTTACGCGAACTTCGCATGCGACTTCGCGAAATTCAGATTTTCGTACGACATATCGCGAAAAATCTACACGAATGTCGCAAAGCCTTCGCGAATTTCGCGTGCGCTCGCGAACATTTCGCCAGATATGGGACTTCGCTTCAAACGCACTTTGAAATGAGCTGTACTGTATGTGCTGTGCTGGCTTATTTAGCTTGAACGCGCCCCCCATCCCATTTGGTCCCGGAAATCGTCTAATTGAACGGTTATTGTCCGTTTTAGGCCAGGTATCATAGGGGTCGCGGCAGCGACCCCTATAATATGTGTGAAAAGTGGCTGGAGACAGTGTAAAATAAGCTGCGCAGAAGCTGCGCAAAATCCTGCGCAGATCCTGCGCAGATTTCATGCGCAAATTGTAGAGCACATCGAGTTTAGTATGTCTGTGAAGTTTCAGCCCCGTATCACTTACCGTTAAAAAGTTGCGCCCCTGACCGGTTATGGCGGCGATGTTTTTTTTTTTTTCCGGTTTCTCCTATTTGATGGTTGTATTGTACATAATGTTCGCCGCTTTCACGTGATCTGCAGCGGTGGGCCAACCTAAAGGGCTATGGGGTCTAGTAGTACCCTCTAAAGAATTTAAGAATCACAACTTTTTTTGCGCCGCAGCTGCGCCACAGCGCCGCAGTGGCGCCGCAAAGTCGGCTCATAGCGAAAAGTGACCATTTTTGTGGTCGTCGCTCAGGTCGAGCATTACGAGCTGGAGCTGATTTCTTTTTATATTCAGAAATTACATATATTGAACTAACTAACGGTCCAGGTTGCGTTTCTCTATCACTTCCCTAGCGACCACAGTGGCCCGTCAAAAATGGCGAAAATTCGAAAAATGAAAAATCGAAATTTCTCGCTATCTATTTAACTTTGAAAGCTCAAATCTTCCATACAATGGTTTTCTGGCACGGAGAATCGATTCCCGCAGTCAGTTTTACCGTCAGACTCACCCATCTTGCTGGACTGGTTCCACTTTGCCGTCAGGAGGGTCAAGTCGGAAACCGCTTCCTGGAGGTCCATAGTAGGCTTTACCTGGCCTCTCAAAACTTTGTCTATAGGTGTTTTCTGGTGCGCCCAGCTCATTCCCGGTGTCCTTTTTGCCGTAGGACTCATCCATCTTGCTGTGCTGGTTCCACTTTGCCGTCTGGAGGGTCATGTAGGCAACCGCTTCCTGGAGGTCCATACTAGGCTCTACTTGGCGTCGCAGATCCTGCGCAGATTTCCTCGGCAAATTTTAGAGCACATCGAATTTAGTATGTTTGGGAAGTTTCAGCCCCGTATCACTTACCGTTAAAAAGTTGCATCCTGAACCGGTTATGAAAGTGATGTTTTTTTATTTTTTCCGGTTTCTCCTATTTGATGCTTGTATTGTACATAATGTTCGCCGCTTTCACGTGAACTGCAGCGGTGGGCCAACCTAAAGGGCTATGGGGTCTAGTAGTACCCTCTAAAGAATTTAAGAATCACAAGTTTTTTTGTGCCGCAGCTGCGCCACAGCGCCGCAGTGGCGCCGCAAAGTCGGCTCATAGCGAAAAGTGACCATTTTTGTGGTCGTCGCTCAGTTCGAACGTTACGAGCTGGAGCTGATTTCTTTTTATATTCAGAAATTACATATATCTGGGCTTTTTCTAGGCGAAAAAAAGTGGGGGTGGGGAGAGTGGGGGGGGAGCCCCCCCACTAGTGGGGGGGGGGGGGAACCCAACAGTGGGGGGGGGATCCAAAGTGGTCTAAAATCGCTAAAAATGCAGTAAAAATAGCCTGCTTTCTACATATACTGCTATAACTATGCTAAAAAGTGCTCAAAAATCGAGTTTGAGTACCAAAATAGACGATTTTTGAGAAAAAATTCCGGCGACGCCGGAAAATTTTTGAAAATTTTGACCAAAAATCCTTAAAATTTGGCATTTTCTGGGCACCTTATGGTGAGTGGGGGGGGGGGAAGCCCAAAAAAGTGGGGGTGGGGCCGAGTGGGGGGGGGAAGGGGTCGAGTGGGGGGGGAACCCAAAAAGTGGGGGGGCGGCCCCCCCCACCGCCCCCCCCACTCAAAAAAGCCCAGTATATTGAACTAACTAACGGTCCAGGTTGCGTTTCTCTATCACTTCCCTAGCGACCACAGTGGCCCGTCAAAGATGGCGAAAATTGGAAAAATGAAAAATCGAAATTTCTCGCTATCTATTTAACTTTGAAAGCTCAAATCTTCCATACAATGGTTTTCTGGCACGGAGAATCGATTCGCGCAGTCAGTTTTACCGTCAGACCCACCCATCTTGCTGGGCTGGTTCCACTTACTTTGCCGTCGGAAGGGTCAAGTCGGAAATCGCTTCCTGGAGGTCCATAGTAGGCTCTGCCTGGCCTCTCAAAACTTTGTCTATAGGGGTTTTCTGGTGTGTCCAGCTCATTCCCGGTATCCGTTTTGCCGTCCGACGTGTCTATATTGCTGGGCTGGTTCCACTTTGCCGTCGGGAGGGTCAAGTTGGAAACCGCTTCCTGGAGGTCCATGGCAGGCTCTACCTGGCCCGTCAAAACTTTGTCTATAGGGGTTTTCTGGTGTGCCCAGCTCATTCCCGGTATTCGTTTTGCCGTCCGACGTACCTATTTTGCTGGGCGGATTCTACTTTGCCGTTTGAAGGGTCAGTCGGGTGGGACGGTCAAATGGTCGAAAATAAAGTTTCTCAAAAGTGGTCAAATTTGGTATCAAATGAAAACCCTAAGCGAGCTGAGCGACTTTTGTCATAGAACTGCATGCTCAAAGAGGCTGAAGAGTGTTGTGGTGGGGTGGGGTGGGATCTTAGGCGATTTTCGGTCAAAAATGAAATTTTTCAAAAGTGGTAAAATTTGGTACCAAATGAAAGCCCTAAGTGAGCTGAGCAACTTTTGTCATAGAATTGCATGCTCAAAGTGGCTGTAGAGTGCTGTGGCGGGGTGGGGTGGGATCTTAGGCGATTTTCGGTCAAAAATGAAATTTTTCAAAAGTGGTAAAATTTGGTATCAAATGAAAGCCCTAAGTGAGTTGAGCAACTTTTGCGGTGTCGGATTTATGCCTTTCTCAATCAGAATTTAACGGATAGACATAGACCCAACCCAACACACATATTATCCCCTTTTGTGCGGAGCATTTTTGTTACTTGTATATATAGCGCGGCGGGAAAAAACCCAGTCCGAGATGCGGGCAAAACCCCAACACCCGTGAAAGTCACCCATGAGCTAGATCGGATTTAATAGCCTTACTTAAAGAGCGTCCATACATAACTACCCTAGAGGCTGTATTATTGTAGCTCCCGCTGCCTTTCAGCAAATTTTTTGGGACTTTGAAAATTTTGGACATTTTGGTCCCAACTTGGGAGTCAGAGAGGTTCAGCTTTGGGGGTCACCCTGAACTACTGGAAAGACCTGGCCCAAAACGGATTATATACAGTTTCACAGAGGACATGTCTCGAAGTTCGCGATGGTGTTTGCAATTTGGCTCTAGTATATACCTGTCGTGCGATCTGGGGGTGACCTAGACTCGGCGGGAAAAAACACATGTGCAGGGAAAACTCCCAATTTCAAAATGAAAACTTTTTCTAACAATTAGCAGCAAAGGAAAAATTCATGCATTTATTAGCTCAATAGAGCCTCCTGATGAATTTGGTATAGATTTTACCTGGGTTCAACCTTCTATGTGTGGTTCAGATGGCCAAAATCTGACACGGTGCCATTTCAAGCCAAATCTTTCAATTTCGTCAAAAATCGCCAATTTTTCACTGAAATAGGTCGGTTTGTGCTTTAAATGCAATAAAACACGTTTTCTATGAGGATGTTAAAACTGCACAAATTAAGCAAATTTCAAAAATTTCCAAAATTTGCCTATGTTTACGTGTTAAACATACAAAATTTTCAAAAGTCAATTTGACATGAATTTTTGCAAAAATATTGATACAAGTAACAAAAATGCTCCGCACAAAAGGGGATAATATGTGTGTTGGGCCTATGTCTGTCGTTTAAATTCCGGTTGAGAAAGCAAGTATATAAATCCGACACAGCAAGTTTGGGTGGGTGGTTTTATGGCGAAAGTTGTTCAGTTCGATGCGGGCCTTCATTTGACTCGAAATTTGAGCACTTCTGAAAATTTTAATTTTTGACCCAAAATCGCCTAAGTCCCCACCCCACCCCACCACAGGCCTCTACAGCCACTTTAGGTACGCACTTCTATGACAAAAGTTGCTCAGTTCGATGCGGGCTTTCATTTGGTACCAAATTTGACCACTTTTAAAATTTTAATTTTTGACCCAAAATCGCCTAAGTCCCCCCACCCCACCCCACCACAGGCCTCTACAGCCACTTTAGGTACGCACTTCAATGACAAAAGTTGTTCAGTTCGATGCGGGCTTTCATTTGGTACCAAATTTGACCACTTTTGAAAATTTTAATTTTTGACCCAAAATCGCCTAAGTCCCCACCCCACCCCACCACAGCCCTCTACAGCCACTTTAGGTACGCACTTCTATGACAAAAGTTGCTCAGTTCGATGCGGGCTTTCATTTGGTACCAAATTTGACCACTTTTGAAAAATTTCATATTTGACCCAAAATCGCTTACATCGCCACCCCACCCCACCACAGCACTCTACAGCCACTTTGAGCATGCAATTCTATGACAAAAGTTGTTCAGCTCACTTAGGGCTTTCATTTGGTACCACATTTGACCACTTTTGAAAAATTTTATTTTTGACCACTTGACCCCTACCCGATTTACCCTTCAAACGGCAAAGTGGAGCCAGTCCAGCAAAATGGGTGGGTCGGACGGCAAAACGGACTCCGGGAATGAGCTGGGCGCACCAGAAAACCAGAAAACCTCTTTATTTTGCAAGTGTATATACCAGAGACAACGGTGAAATACCAAATTTCGAAAATCGCACAAATAATTCTTTAGAGGACTTAATAATAACACGAGAAATATTAATAAAATTCCTTAAGAAAGCTCCATCCAAAACTACAACCGGCCCAGATAACCTCCCTCCTATCATTTTTAAAAAATTGTATCGAACTCTAGTAGAACCTTTGCTTTTTATTTTTCATCAGTCTTTTGATTCCGGCACCATACCTTTAGCATGGAAAGATGCCATAATTACACCGGTTTTCAAAAGAAAAGGTTCTCCTGCTAGTCCCAAAAATTACCGCCCGATTAGCTTAACCTCTGCATGTTGTAAAATTCTTGAACAGGTAATAAAACATCAGATCTTTAAATTTTTAATCACTCAAAATCTTTTGCATAATGCACAACATGGTTTCCGTAGTAATAGGTCCACCCTCACTAGTATCTTGACCGCCTTGTTACAGTGGTTTCTCCAGAAAGAAAAAGGACTAAATACACATGCAGTCTACCTTGATCTAGCAAAAGCTTTCGACTCAGTTAGTCATCCAAAACTATTGCGTAAATTATACTGTTACGGTATAAGAGGTAAATTGTTGCGCTGGATACAGGCATTCTTAGAAAATAGAACCCATAGGGTTAGGATAAATAAAACCAAGTCCGCTTATACAGATGTTATTAGTGGGGTACCACAGGGTACTGTACTAGGGCCATTACTGTTTCTGATTTATATCAATGATATGCCCGACCAAGTTCAAAATTGCAAAATCAATTTATATGCCGATGACGCGAAAATATATGATTTTGTCAACAGTAATACTAGCCTGAATTTGCAAGAAAACCTGACTCGTATCTGTGAGTGGGCTAATAACTGGCAACTAAAACTGTCAGTCGAAAAGTGTCTGGTGTTCGTATTTGGCACTCTCACAGACCACGATCAGGTAAAATATTTTATAAATGAACAACAGTTACAAGTGGTCGACTTGGTAAAAGATCTCGGCGTATATTTAGCGTCTGATATGAAACCTACTTCACAATGTGAAAAAATAGCACAGAAAGCCCATAAAGTATCCTCTTGTATCTTTAGAGCTTTTGAAACTAGAAATCGCAAATTCCTTGTAAAAGCCTTTATTGTTTACGTTAGACCAATAATAGAGTACTGTAGCCAAACTTGGTCGCCGTATTTACTAAAAGATATAGATACTATTGAAAACGTTCAACGGCGTTACACAAAACGTATTCCTGGGATGCAAAACCTGCCCTATTTACAACGTTTACACGTCCTAGGTCTCGAACCGTTGGAGTTGAGGCGCCTAAAAGCTGATTTAAAATTAGTTTATAAGATAATCAACAATAAAATTGAACTCAACTGTGCTGACTTTTTCTCATTTACCCAGCAACAGCAACTACGGGGGCATAGATGGAAACTCCGTCCACCTATCTGTCATCGTGAAACTTATAAGGGGTTTTTCACCAACCGTGTAATTAAAGTCTGGAATAAATTACCAGATCAAACTGTAAATGCAGCAAATCTTGCAACATTTGAAAAACTACTCGAAAATTTTGAATTTTCCAGCTATCTAAGGGGTCGGGGCCTTTCATAACCAGACAAGTGGTTATCCCTTCCCCCTCTTCTAAATAGCCGCGTAAAACTACTGTCCCAATAGCTAAAACTTATCATTATGTTTAACTTTCCATATCTGCGTATTTTTTGTTTTGTTTGTTAGTACTAACCATTTATATATGAAATTACTTTTTGTAGCGTTACGTTATGCTATTTCTGAAGTAAACCATTTTTCTTCTTCTTCTATGGACAAAGTTTTGAGAGGCTATGCACAGTCCTATATGGTGTTCTTGGAAGTCGGTACCGACTTGACCCTCCCGACAGCAAAGTGGAACCAGCCCAGCAATATGGGTGGGTCCGACGGCAAAACTGCTCACGGGAATCAATTCGCCGTGCCAGAAAACCTTTGTATGAAAGAATTGAGCTTTCTAAGTTGAATACACAGCGAGAAATTTCGATTTTTCATTTTTCGAATTTTCACCATTTTTGACCGGCCACTGTGGTCGCACGGGAAGTGATAGAGAAACGAGACTTAGCTATTTAGTTAGTTCAATATATGTAGTTTCTGAATATAAAAAGAAATCGGCTCCAGCTCTTAACGTTCGAGCTACGCAGCGACCACAAAAATGGTCACTTTTCGCTCTGAGCCGATTTTGCGGCGCCGCTGCGGCGCTGTGACGCACCTGCGGCGCAAAAAAAGTAGCGATTCTTAAATGGCGCATGGGGTACTACCAGACCCTATACCCCTTTAGGTCCGGCCTCCGCTGCAGATTACGTGAAAGAGGCGGAAAGTCAGGACAATACGACCATTAAATAGGAGAAACCGGAAAAAATAAAAAAACATCGCCGCCATAACCGGTCCGGGGCGCAACTTTTTAACGGAAAGTGATACGGGGCTGAAACTTCGCACACATACGAAACTCGATGTGCTCTACAATTTGCGCATAAAATCTGCGCAGGATCTGCGCAGGATTTTGCGCAGCCTCTGCGCAGCTTATTTTACGGTGTCTCCAGGAACTTTTGACACATATTATAGGGGTCGCTGCCGCGACCCCTATGATAAATATATATATATATCTGGATTTATTTTACTGGGGGAGCCCCCCCACTTTTTGGGTTCTCCCCCCCCCCACTCGGCCCCACCCCCACGTTTTTGGGCTTCCCCCCCCACTTACCCTAAGGTGCCCAGAAATTGCCTAATTTTTAGGATTTTTGGTCAAAATTTTTCCGGCTTCGCCGGAAATTTTTGATCAAAAATCACCTTTTTTTGGTGCTAAAACTTGATTTTTGAGCACTTTTAAGCATACTTACAGCAGTGTATGTGGAAAACAGGCTATTTATACAGCATTTTTAGCATTTTTGGCCCATTTTATTCTCGCCCCCCACTTTTCGACGTCCGCCCCACTAGTGAGGGGGGGGGGGGGCGCCCGCCCCACTCCCCCCCACTTATTTTTGTCTAAAATAAACCCAGTATATATATGTATATATATATATATATTTGGTGCAGCTGTGCTAAAAATGACCCGCTCTTTCGAATGGTATAGTCAAAACTGTTCTGGCATGCTTCCAGCAAAAAATTCGGCTGGGTTTTTCCGGTTGGTCCCGCATTGGGTTTTTCCCGTCGGTTTGGTCGAAAATTTCTCACCAACCTATGTGCTAGACGGATGTTTTATAGCTCATTTTGAAGCTCTTCGCAAGGTCTCATGGTTGTTATCGTTATTTTTTCAATTTGTCACTTAATAAAAAAGTGACAGCCAAAATTCGAAAATTTGGGTTTTTATTTCCCGCCGCGCTGAATATTCGGATAATATCCGACGTGAGATAAATATGCGGATGTCCGTTTCAGTTTCAGACAGAAATGCGAAAGATTAGGATATCAGGATATGAAAAATATTCGGTGCCCCTAGTGTGAGTTTAAGTCAGTGATGCCTGGGTTTACTGCGAACTTGCCTACTTTAATGTGAAAAATTATTAATTAAAATTCGCTAAACATTGTTTCTGCAAAGGGGAGGACGAACAGGAGTTTAGAAGACGGTGTCTGCTTCAGCTTCCCATTGTGTGACAGTATTCATGTGACGTAGCGAGAGTCATGACTGATGGGGAGAGACAAAGGTTAGCGCCCACATATAGCCTCTTGGCTGAGTAGCCCGGCAATAACAACAACAACAGCAACAGGATTTTATCATCTGTTTGTATACTTTATTATAAGTACGCATTTTATACTTTTTTCAGCGTTCTGTTAGGACGAAAGTTGCCGAAGACTACTCTAATGGATCGCCAGAGGGATCTTCCTCGACTACTGCTACAGCTGATGTTAGTCATAGATTCCCGTTGTCTCAGCAATCACCATCAGTTTCTGTCAGAAGAAAGTCATCAAGATATTCTGCATCTGAAGGCCAGAACCAACTCGCTTCGTCTTATGACATTTCCGCTACTTTAGCTCCTATTTATTCGGTGGACAATGTGAATAGTCGACGTCTTGCTAGTCTGAGACAGTTGAAATGTCAAGAACTGTGCACAAATACAGAGGATATTCACACTGCGCCGGTTTTTTATACTCATCGCAATGAGGCTGATAAATTGCCACTCCTACAGTCGACTAGAATTCCCAGTAGTCTAGAATATGGCGTACAGTCGGAGGTTAAGACGAAACTGGCAGGATTAGATGATGGTTTGGAATGGACTGAACGAAGGATAAGCCTATCCCAGTTGCCAGGGATTTATGCCCGGCTGGCCAAAATTAGATTATCAGGTCGGTTTAGCTTTTTATACACACGTGCGGGGAGGGGAGACCGCCCCGCCCTCTTCGCGATACCCCCACTCGGCGACCTCACCCCCAATCGTGGCCCCCCATTAAAAGCCCCCCAAATAAATTCCGACTTCTCCCAAAACCCAAAATATTGCCAAATTTCACCATTTTACCCTAAATTTTCAAAATCTTCTCCAGCTTCGCTGGTTTTTAACGAAATCTTCGCAATTTTAACTTAAAACACTTAAATGGCCGTTTTTACATAAACCATTTTTGCATTGAACCATTAGCCAATTTTGAACAAGGATTCAGAAATCTGTGCATTTTGATCACTCCTTGCTCTAGACCAAGCCGACATGCTGAGTCTTGTCGAGGATCATTTTTCTTGGTTTCGCCAGAAGTTATCTGTAATACGAGAAATTTATCGGAAAGTGAAAATTTTCGAAATTTCATGTTTTTGGACACTTCAAATGAGATTCAGCAAAAACCAAGAAAATTGACCCTCCGTAATAATGCGAAAATGTTTCTGTGAAATTGTTTGAAGGTTGATTAAGACCGTTCTGAGAAATCCTTGTTTAAAGTCAACTGATTGCAGTTTTTGAATATATAATCGGTTTTTAATCACAGCCTTAGCTAGACTCAAGTAACCAAGTTTATTTTTGCACAAAATATGTGCTTTTAGACGATTTTTAATTTGAGTATATATGTCGTTGTCGAATGTTGTTGTTACATGTTGCAGCAATTGACAAAAATCTAGAAATTTGGAAATCACCTGGTTTTTGACCCAAAAACTTTTATCTCGTTTACCTCTCGGAATGTTGAAGTTAGAAACATTGCTCTAAGAGCAAAGTTATACAGTTTGGCGAGCTCATTCGATTGAATAAGCGTATATTTTATCTAATTTCAGGCAACTCTAAGAATTTTATGTTTTGCTAAAATCAAAATTTACTAAATTTTCACGTAAAGACTCCGGGATTGGTTCTGATATATTCAGGAACACCGAAGTACATGTGTTCTGAAAGTTTCAGATATATATTTTGAATTGCTTTCGCGAAAATTGTCATCCAAAATACGGCAAAAGGACACCACCACCTTAAGATATATACCTACTTTATTCCACCGCAGGTGCGCCACTGTGTCACAAGTGACACTTCAAAGTCGTATATATCAGATCGAAAAGACCATTTTTGTGGGCACTATACAGCACACCACTACAGAGTCGGTCTGTCTCTGGGGCCAATGTGCGCCTTTACTTTCTCAATCGAAATTTTACATATAGCAACACTCACAGAAGCTTTTCAGTGGATCAATGGAGCATTTTTGTTAGTTGTTTATTTGCAGGTTTGGTGGTGATCACTGCCATGTCTGGTTTTATAATGGCGCCTGTTCCCTTTGACCCGGTGGCTCTTCTGCTTTGCTCTGTCGGGACCTGTGCCATGGCCGCTAGTGCTAACACATTTAATCAGGTATAATTAGTCGTTCTGTTGTTGTCATTATCGTAGCTACGTAATGTAGGATTCTTTAGTTCTATGTTTTGAAAAGGTTAAACGATTCTTGCATAACTGCTGTTATTATTGCTCTGAAACAATTAGAGGAAGCTTTTTAAGTTTAGTATTGCTGCATTCTAGGGGGCATAGGTCTTCTGGTCTTAAGTTGAAACAAACTTTTGTATTCTTACAGTTTCTGGAAGTTCCCTATGATTCTCAGATGAAGCGAACTCAAAGTCGTGTTCTTGTAAAGTGTGAGCTTACGTAAGTGAATGATTGATCTCGGATTTCGTTGTTGAAGTTGATTTTTTTCCATAAATGTATTAGCAAAGCTTTCACAAATTTGTGCTAGATAGAAGTTTCTATGAATTTGTGATGACGAGTCTGTGGGAATGCTCCTAAGAAATATTTAACTGTTTTCTTAAGCCCGGTTCATGCTCGCAGTGCTTTGTGCTTTTGTGCTTTGTGCTTTGTCCTTTCATGCTCACCCTCAAGAGACGTAAAATCACAGTGCTTTGTATCTTGTGCTTTTCCGGTTCATGGTCATCTTGTAGCACTTTGTGCGTTGTGCTTCTTGCTTTTGTGCTTTAGAGGTGCTTTGAAATGTTCAACAATGTTCAACTTCTTTAGTGCTTTAGCAGTGCTTTGGCAATAAAATAAAGCAGGAGGTTTAATAAGGTGACTACGCAGGGTATTTTTTACCGGGGGGGGGCGAAATTGACCTCCTCCCCGAAAATGCCTTCCCCCCCCCCGAAATCGCCCCCTCCCGGGATTTTTGCTTCCCCCTCGGGATTTTTGGAGGCCCAAATTTTTGCCAAAATAGGCTAATTTTCAAAAATTTTCCGGCTTCGGCCCGGAGATTTTTTCGTAAAAATGGCTATTTTTAGCTTAAATCCTGGCATTTTTGAGAACTTTTTGCCTTTCTACGTGTAAAATACACCAAAAAATACCAATTTTTAGCTCATTTTTGCAAAAAAAATCCCCCCGAAAATTTCCCCCCCCCCCCCTCCGGCAAGGGGAATGTGCCCCCCCCCGGGAAGCCCCCCCAAAAATCCCTAAAAAATACCCTGACTACGTAGTTCCCACTCGCTGTTTTAGCTAATTTAGCTGCTTTAAGTGTGTTTCTCGCAACATATATACTTTACTAGCTAGCTAAAAAATATTTTTGTTACCAAAGTATTTATTAAACTATACATATATTAATTATTTTATTATTAAACATAATTAGAATGCTTTAGCTTTTAAGCTGAATAAAATAGTTATTTTGCGTATATACACAAGTGAATAAATTTACTTGACACGTGATAGTATATGCTTATCGTCTTTTGTGCTTTGGCACGAGCATAAACTATCCAGTGCTTTGTGCTAAAGCGCAAAAGCACAAAGCACTGTGGCAAAGCACAAACCACCTGTCTCTAAAGGACAACGAGCATGAACCGGGCTTTATTCAAGTAATAAATCACCAGTTTCTTGTGCTTTTCTTGTACAAGGATTCACATAATTATGTTGACATAAATTTACATATGTATTCTTATTTTGTTTTAGCCCTTTTCATGCTGTGATGTTTGCCATTGGCTCTGGGGTCAGTGGGCTGTCCCTGCTGGCTTTGGGCGTCAATCCCCTGACCGCTGCTCTTGGCCTGTCCAATTTGGTCTTGTACGCCTTTGTCTATACGCCCATGAAGCGGCTATCAGAGGTGAACACCTGGGTTGGAGCCATAGTTGGGGCCATACCACCGTTAATGGGCTGGGCAGCTGCCACTGGTTCGTTGAGTGCGGGTACGTACGTATAGAATGTGCACTTTGTACTGAGTGGAGACTAAAGGTTGCTTTTCATGGTTCTGCGGACAGAGGACTAGGTTTCAAAACCTTAACACGAAAGCGCAGGTTG
Organism: Trissonchulus latispiculum; assembly: GCA_030248195.1. NCBI lineage: Eukaryota > Metazoa > Nematoda > Enoplea > Enoplida > Ironidae > Trissonchulus > Trissonchulus latispiculum. The sequence goes on from JASAND010011775.1 coordinate 21,942, forward strand.
TAAGTGACAAGAGGATTAGGGTATTAAATACGTAAGACGTATATGAGTTGTCGATCTGTTGTAGTAAAAAAGAATTTGGTTCTTATAAAACTGTTTCATGCATACAGTACCGTACAGTATATACACCAAAAACGTGAGGTAAACGCGAACTAGCAGTCGGATCCACATTGCCTGCACCCCGTTGCATAAAAGTGTTAACAGTTGATCAGTCTAACAGTCTATCAGTTGTTTCCGTTGCATAAAAACTGACACTGTTAGTCCACTGTTAACTGATACATATCAGTGAAATTATCAGTGATTTTAACAGTGTTTGTTGCATAAAAGCTAAACAGTGTTAGTTTTAGACTGTTGAAACGAACCCACCAGCAGGCCTCATACTCTTCCTACTTTTCCTACTTTTTTCCTACTTTTTCTTCATTCCTACTTTTTTCCTACTTTTTGCTGAAAATTCCTACTTTTTCCTACTTTTTTTACGAACAGATCAGAAAAATTTTCAAAGTGTCCTTATCGTAACTTTAAATCACTGGATTCCAAAAAATTTTCGCGCCTTCGGCGCTATTATTTTTTCTTAAGCTTACTTTTGTAAGGATGAACTAGGCAATCACATTTTTGTTTCCATGATTCCACCTGTTTATGGGAACGGCCAATGCCTAAAGTCTGGCCAGAAATCTAGGAAATGAAATTGTTTTCTGTATAATGTATAATATAATTAGGGATGCACCGGGGCCTGGCCCCGGCCCCGGTAGTCAGGCCCCGGCCCCGGGCCCCGGTGGTCAGGCCCCGGTACTGACCGGGGCCAAAAATTAGCAAAATTTTGTAAATTTTTGACATTTTTTGACCACAATTTTGAATTTTCGAAAGTCAAAAAGTGTTTCAAATCGTTTGTTTTCATGACGATATAAATGAAAACTACGATAGTAACGTTTGTATATCAAAAATTATTGCAAAATTTAAATTTTCCAGAAAATTTTTGAAAATTTTCAATTTGGACCCCCGATTTCCAGGCCCCTACCCCGGCCCCGGTACCAGGGCCAAGGTGGCCCCGGCCCCGGCCGGGGCCACGATGAGGTCCCGGCCCCGGTAGTGGCGGCTCCGGTGCATCTCTAAATATAATATAAACGCTTCAAAAAATTCCATTAAGTGTGCATTTTCTTTGCCGGAATTAGTGATGGGCACCGGATATTTTTTCATATCCTCATATCCGCCTATTTTGCGTTAACGGATATCCCGTTATCCGCCTATTCTAAGCTTAACTTTAAAAAAGTTTTCTATTTTGCAGTTAAATTTTCAAATTTTCTTTCAGTTTTTCTGTACGTTGTGAATTTCTATCATGCAACCAAGCGACAACTTTGGATTCAAAATCATTTTCAGTGAAATTTTTGAAAAATATTTTGAATTTCTTTGAATTTGTCAAAAAAAGAAAAGAAAGAAAGAAAAAACAAAAGTTTGTCAAAAAAGAAGTAAAAAATTTGCTAGTTTTTCATTATTTTGTCTGAAATGTACACGGATATCCGTTCATTTTTCTCAAATCGGATAATATCCGGATATTCAGTGCCCATCACTAGCCGGAATGATGAAACTTTTCTTTTCGTGAAAAATCTTTTTTGAAATTTCCCGTGCGATTTCAAAGAGTGCCACTTATGTCCAGAAAGATGGTAAATGCTACTAGCTACAATTTTTCAGGAAAAAATTCCCCTGACCGAAAGTTCTACACACCAAATTTCAGCTTTGGTTGATCCTTCGATTTTCAAAATTCTTTGGTCTTTGCCGCTGTTTCGACTTTGACTGGTTCAGTTTACTCGCGACTCGTTCAGTGGAAAAAGTTTCGACTAGATTTTCAGGACCGCTTAGGCATCCGCTTTCAGCTGATATATGTGGTATTTCAAAATTTGAAAGTTGATTTTTTTGAAAATTACCACTTTTTGACCCAAAATTTCGGCAAAGCGAATCTAGCAAATGTGAGTAAAAATAACTATCATAAAGTTCATCTGAGCTGAATCCAACGATATAACGTTTTAGTGGCTACTACTATTTGATTGTGAGACACTTTGCCACTCTAACATTCTGATTGGGTACTTGACCTTTGACTTAAATATTAGGAAAGGTTTTAACTGTAATGATGAAAGAGGGGGCAACAGTTATAAAATGTGAAGTATTTGTTAGTGAGTTTATTGTTTGTTGTTTTTATTTCGGTAAAGTTTTTATAAAATGTTAATAATATCTAAATATTAGTCAAAAATAAAATTTCATTTGCACTGATTTAAATTGAAAAATTTTCTTTAATTTCGTAATAAGCAAAATGTGTTTTGATTTAAAGATATGAAAGAGTGTGCAGGCCAAAATTTATAATTTCAGATTGAAACTAAGCTAAAATAAGGCTATGCTTTTATAGTTAACATTGCTATATAAGTATTGGAATACAATAGAAAACCATATTGGTCAACACTTTATTGCTGTAGTTTATCAAAATTGTCTCACGTTTAATACGTAGTTTGTCCTGCCCCCTCCCTTTCCTTCTCGTTTCTATTTGAGTGTAAAAGGCATTCCGTTTCGCATTTACAAAAGAGCAATTAAAGTGTGGCGAAGTGTCTCACTACCCTACTATTTATATTGTGCCGCCATCAATGAATTATCTAACAATGTCCGTTATGTCAGCGGTTTTTCGGAACAGCTGGTTCTGAAATTGTGGTAGTAGTTATATTTTTGAACCACATTTTTACGTTGTTTACGTATATACCAATCTGTCTGGTCATATATACGTATAATACAAAATTAGTGCAAATGAAAGTTCGAGTCTTGTACTTTAAGGTCATATATAATACAAATAACCGTTCCTGTCGATTAACCTTCGCGCAGCATGGGTCCGAAGTTGACCCAAAAATTACCCAACAACTTAAGGATTTTTCAAATTTTCTAAGTTTGCAATTACTGGTAATACAGGAGTTGTTTTGTGCATAAAGGGGTTTCTGGATGTGCTCATAACGTGGGCTAGTCGGATTTTTGCTGGGTAAATCCACGGTTGAGTAGTGACACACTTTCCACCAGAGGGGGAAAACAACGGTGTGCTTTTTCCCCGCAGTTTCGATTGTTTGTTTTAAGCGAATTCTTTACTCGTTTGAACTGTTATTCTATAGACCATCCGCGCCGAAACACGGTATGACTCCCTGTGGAGGAATGATGGGAAGTTTGGGGGGGGGAAATATGCGGTAACAAGGATAGGGTTCAGGAACATTTTTGTGATATTATGAAATTTGGGATTCCAGTAATCTTCCAAAGACACACCTGGAAGGTTAGGTGTAGGAATTTTATAGCATTTTATTTAGCAAAAGGAGATTTTATCAGTGAAGTTACACAGACGACAATTAAATTATAAATTACAGGAGAAAATAAGATTTAGGCAAAATTATTTCCTAGCAGTGTTGGTATTGCTAAGTTATAACCTATTCGAAATCATTTACCCTGACTATACGTATAGTTATATTCCCCGGACATAGGCGCCATGTTTAAATTGAATTCAGACACAAATGCTCTGAAGGCGGAGAAATTTAAAAATTTTAAAAAATTTTAAAAATTAACAAGTCCTCTCCTCCGGTAAACAATGTTTTAAGGCAGGAATGTCATGAGACCCCTGGATACGAAGTGCTAAATTAAAGTAAAATTTATTTCCATAGCTTCATTTTTTACGTATTAGAATGCGTACCTCGCAAGATTTGTCTTCAAAAATTCCTACTTTTTTCGGAAAATTCCTACTTTTATTCCTACTTTTTCCTACTTTTTTACGAAATATTCCTACATTTTTTCCTACTTTTCTGATTTTGGGTAGTATGTGGCCTGCACCAGTCTAACAGTCGTCAAGCCACTGTTAATGTGATAATCGGCAGTCTATTTGTAAAGCAGTTTTTTATTTTGAAGCTCAAATAATTAAATTGAAAGCTATTATGTACACAGAGACAAATATTTGATCGCTTTCATTGTCATTTAGTATATAGTAATTTAACACACTGATTATCAGTCTGATAACTGCACTGATAGTCAGGCTGATAGAATTCACTGATTTTTATCAGTGTAGACTGTTAGTTTATACGAAGTTGTTACTAAGGTCAAGCCTTAGTCCGAAACAGGAGAGAGCCAATTAGTGCTTTGATTGATATACGTATTGACTTCCTGTAGGCGTTTTCATTATTTTTTATTTTGTATCCGCGAGTTTTGAAAGCCAAAGTGGGCGTCATCTTTAAGAATTAATTAACTTTTTCAGGTAGTCTTACCTTGGCCGCTATGCTGTTCAGCTGGCAATTTCCGCATTTCAATGCCCTCAGTTGGAATCTGCGCCCTGATTATTCCAGGGCTGGATATCGCATGGTCGCTGTCACCCATCCTGATATATGCTGTCAGTCTACAATTAGGTATATTATAAAAGGTAAAGGTTTACCCCAGGAGATATCTCCGTCCTGCCACAGGACATGGGGTGCCGGTGCTCATCCCCGGATTCTCAGCCGTAGAGCCAGGAGTGCCACCTCAAATGATGACTGCATCCGTGGAAGGGGGGCCGGCCCTTCTACACAGACTCCTGTTACCTTCCCACCGTAGTGGTACCCATTTACCGACCAGTTAAGGATGGATAGCTGGGTTGGCTAGAGTCGGGAAAGCTTTGTGGCCTTTGGGGATCGAACTTCCGATCTTATGGTCGGTGGTTCTAAGATATCAGTCCATAAGATCGGAAGTTCTGACCAGCGCCTTAGACCACTCGGCCATCCCGACACACTATATTAGGTTGGTCGGTGGTTCTAAGATATCAGTCCATAAGATCGGAAGTTCTGACCAGCGCCTTAGACCGGTGGTCGGTGGTTCTAAGATATCAGTCCATAAGATCGGAAGTTCTGACTAGCGCCTTAGACCACTCGGCCATCCCGACACACTATATTAGGTTGGTCGGTGGTTCTAAGATATCAGTCCATAAGATCGGAAGTTCTGACCAGCGCCTTAGACCGGTGGTCGGTGGTTCTAAGATATCAGTCCATAAGATCGGAAGTTCTGACCAGCGCCTTAGACCACTCGGCCATCCCGACACACTATATTAGGTTGGTCGGTGGTTCTAAGATATCAGTCCATAAGATCGGAAGTTCTGACCAGCGCCTTAGACCACTCGGCCATCCCGACACACTATATTATAAATATAAAAATAATTATATACCCTCCTTTCCTCCAGCTAAAGGTAGAAATGTTTGGCTCACTTGGATGTCGAGTCTTAAAGCATTTGCACGGCATCTACTACTGTGTCATGGTGATTTAATAGTCCCAGTCGCCTCTAGACGCGCGTAGACGCACGTCGAAGCGTGTCAACGCGCTACACTACCATGTTACATTTGGAGGCGTCGACGCGCGTTGACGCACACGCGTCGACGCCTCCAAACGTGACATCACGCCCTGGTGCTATGCTACCACTGGAAGCGTCGACGCGCGTAGACGTGCGTCGACGCGCGTCAACGCGCCCATTTGTAGCATGCCAGTTTACGCGCATCGACGCACGTCGACGCGCGTTGATGCGCGCAAAATGATATTGACGTTTGTAGACGCGCGTACACCTGCGTTCACGACTATGAAGGCACCTTCAGTGTTCACTATCACTTGTAACATTCCAACTGAATCCAATTCCTATGAATGTCCTATGCCAATAATATTCAGTTTGTTATTTTAGGCACTCTCTGTTGTTGTTTGGTCTTTGTTCTGTTGCCGCTCCATTAACTGATTTAACCAGTTGGACATTTGCCTTCGATTCTATTCCCCTCAATTCCTACCTCCTTTACCTATCATATAGGTATACTTTTTAATTTTTGAATCCTTGAATATTTAATTTTAAACTATTTGCGCTGCAAGCCTCGCTCATGCACACGGTCAAATTCCAGCAAATTTAGGCTGTGTGTTTAGCATTTTTGAACATTTTAACCTGAACATACGTTATGAAAGATGCGGATCTACATTGCTTTTCTTGAGATGGCTTTGTTTTTTGTCGGGCTTTAGTTGATTCTTATGTTCTTTTTCTTGCTCTGTTTTATAGATTCAATAAACAACGGGACAGTGCATCGTCAAGGCAGCTATTTCGATTCAGTCTACTCTATTTACCCTGCCTAATGATGCTGATGATTATATCGAAAAAGGAATGGCCTAGTGCCTCTCCGAATGATAAGAAGTCTAGTGTCAACTCTAGTCAGTCTCAAACTTTGTCCACTGCTACTAGCTGATACGTGCAATTTGTTGTGATTTGATTGTAGTTTTAGTACGTATGTAATTGTGGTGTAAAAATTATGCAGCAAGATGTGTGTAAAGATAGTTTGTATGTTTGTTTGGTATTGTTTTACATTTTGTTGCGTAGCTTTGTAAAAATTCTTGTTAAGTTTGCATATTTTAGTTTAGTCGAGAGTTGCTGCACCTGTTGTTAGAGTTTGACTAGGCTTTTTATAACTGTTATTCGGGTTTGAATTGTTCTAGAATTAAAAGACTGCCGATTGTGTTTAATCCTTTTATGCTAGGAGTAGGACCTAATTTAGACTATTCGTAATCCTGCTCAAGCTTTTTAAGTAGGCGCAGTCAAGGCACAGTATAGCAGCTGCAGGGCGGCCAGTAGCCGTAAATTTTCTGTCTATTTTCTGTTTTATGCGTTTCATGTACCCATCTCACACAACAATTAATAGTAATTTAATTATTTTTGATTTTTTTCCGGAAATAATACTTTATTAGTTCTTGAAGCTCGTACCGTGAGTAATCTTGCATGCAAGAATTCTGCATCATTATTCTTCGTTATTTAGAAAATGGGTACTTTGAAAGGGTAATTATTCGGTATGTGCACACCTTACAGATTTTGACTTTTCCAAAATGCATCTACTTCGGTATGTGCACACTTACAAAATAAAGGCTTGCTGTAAAATGCATCTACTTCGGTATGTGCACACCTTACAAAATAAGAGTTTCTGCAAAATGCATCTACCTCGGTATGTGCACACCTTACAAAATAAACATTGCCGACTATGGTACGTGAACTATATATTTAACAATTCACTTTTTGGGTGACAAATGTTTGCAACACTTACTATGGATACTCTTGTAACTATATATAATTAGGTTTATGACGAAAACTTAAATCATTCAATCAGTTTTTATACTGAATAAAATTCATGATTTCTACAAAAATAAAGCGGAAATTGTTCTGAATTTATTTCTAGCATACGTACAGAAATGGGCACTGAAAAAAAGACTGTTGTCTCCGTATCTTCATTTATTTCTAGCATACGGAAAATGGCACTGAAGAAAAACGGAAAAACCGTTTTTCCAGGGCCGATGTCTGCTTGCTAGAAATAAACTCATTCAAGAAGATATTCAGAACAAACAAATTATTTGTAGAAATCATGGAATTGTGTTCAGTATTAAAACTGATCGAATCATTCAAGTTTGCGTCATAAACCTAACTATATATAGTTACAAGATTATCCATAGTAAGTGTTGCAAACATTTGTCACCAAAAAAGTGAATTGTTAAATATATAGTTCACGTACCATAGTCGGCAATGTTTATTTTGTAAGGTGTGCACATACCGAAATAGATGCATTTTGCAGAAACTCTTATTTTGTAAGGTGTGCACATACCGAAGTAGATGCATTTTACAGTAAGCCCTTATTTTGTAAGTGTGCACATACCGAAGTAGATGCATTTTGGAAAAGTCAAAATTCTGTAAGGTGTGCACATACCGAATAATCACCCTTTGAATGTAATGAAGCCATCGAGTCGCTTTTACAGGATTCCTGGTTACCGGCAGTCGTCTGTTAAGAGAGCGTGGGGGCCACACACGAATTTGCCGTACGGCCTCAAAACACTACCAGCTATACAATAAGTCGTGATGCGTGCACGTTTCACTTGCTTCCGAAATTGCCAAACAAAACTTTCTTAGCTCTACTTTTGTGTTTAGGAAAATAAAACGTCCCCAAGTCAGCTAGAATTCAATGTCAAAATACAAACTTATTTTTAAAATTAGTTGGGTCAACCAGATTTTAGTCGAAGAAAACGTCATCGTTCTCCTCTTCCGTGTCGTACTGGAAAAAGTGGATCACATTCGGTCGACTTGTGGCCAAGGAATTATATTCCTGAGGATTAAGTCGTGTTCCTGCAATCTCGGCTGCCTTCTCGGAGACAGTAGCTTTCCTGCTTCCTGCCTCGCTTTGAAGCCTTTTTCCCTGGCGATGCCCTATTGCTTCCGAGATTAGACTTTCCTCAAGTGGGCCACTTTTAGTTTCATCTTCCTCTGTTACAATACTGGTTAGCCCTTCCCTGAATACTCTGACTTGATCTTTATCGCCTGCTTTCGGTGTTGAGGTTTTGTGCAACTGATCCTCGCTTAGAGACCGTTTCGGCGTTGATACTGCCGAAGGTGGAGGTGTTTTCAGGGCTTGCTCCTTCACTTCGCGAATTCTCTCCTTTTGTCGCTCAAATATGATTCGTTCGGTTCCCGACGGGGTATGCTCCAGAATCAGTCGATGCTCTTTTGTCGGCCCTTCTAGGATGTAAGCTAAACCTTTCGCCGGGCCCTGATCTGGTGATTTCTGTCCCTGTTCCTGAGGTAGGGAGCTCTCCGCTTTGCTGGGTGAGCGCCCGGTTTCCATTGACGTTGAGCTGCGGTACGTGGACGCAAAGGAGACGTGACCAGACTTTGGGGTCTGGGAACCTTCCGACTCTGTATCATAAGGCTTGAGTGGTACCTCCACCACACTGCCAATCTTCACAAGGCCTAGATTCTCTGCTTCTGGCGCCGTACCGCTGATAATATGAGCACTAGGTGATAAAGTAACAGGGATTCCATCTTTGCCATAAACACCGCCGTGCCGGTTGACAAATCCTTTGTGCTTTAGCTCTACCTCATCGTAAGGGTAATCCAGACGTCCTGGGGTTCGGGATTTGCTGGATACCGAACCGGTTTCATCCGGTGTCACTCTACTTTCTTTCAGCCCAGATGGACCAGACTTTTCGGTCGATTCCATCGAAACGGTTGACTCTGTTCCCAGTATCTTTGAATTGTCCGACAGCCGCTGCTTTCCTAGCTTCTCCAGCTGCTTTTGTTTCATCTCGTAGAGGGCCGTCTCTGGTCCGGGCGGCTCCGAGTATCGTCGAGGCCGCTTCTGAATTACTGGTGGCCAGCTGGGTTCTTCCTATAAAACGATAGAATAATTCCTGATTTATTATTTGGATCCAACCATTTTGAGCCACCCCTCCGCTTACTGTAATTTTCAAATTTAGTAATTTAATTTCATTAATTTTAATAATTTAAAATTAATGAAATTAAATTAACTATTAATTAATTAATTTATTAAATAATTAAATTAATATTTTAATATTTAATTTAAATTAATTTCAGTAATTTCAAATATATAAGTAACAAAGTTTGAGTAATTCAGTGTCTAAGCCTTCAAAATTTTTGTTCCGCATACAACCGTCCCAATATTTTTAGTACAGCGCACTACCTGATAATGGAATGGTTTTTCCTATCTGCCCGGGCACATGCGTAAATTATCTATTTGCCCGGGAACTTCATATTATGCTGACAATATACCTTCGCTGGCCAAAAAGGGAACCCTTTCAAACGAGCCCAGACGAGGCAATGAGGATATGTCTGAAAAATAGTTCAAAAATGGCACGTCGTATAAAATTCTTTAACTGATACAAAAGATTTACAGTTATTAAAATAGCAACAAAAAGTCAAATCAAATCAAACTCAAACCGAATAATTCGGTGGCACGGATTAAATTACTGTGCTAAGGATACCATGTTAACCCTAGGTTTATTCGTTCAATGCGATCAGCACCAGAGTCCCAATCATCATGTTTTTTACTTTATAACCAAAACAAAAATGATAAACAGGGGCTCAATAATGTCATCATATTCCCATTTAAATAATTTTACCAGAATGATAGAACTTACACAGGGCTGGGCAAACCAATTATCCTTCCTTTCGCAAGAATTCAGATAGCAGTCGGGACAAAGCTCTATTTCAGTAATCTAAAATAATGTCGCAAGTCATACTAACTACACCAAGCATATTTTCGATTTTGCGTTTTTGAACTGTTTCTTTACATTCTGCGCACAAGGATAAAACATGACTGAACTACCACAGCTACGTATAATTCGACGGCCTAGAGTGAAAACGGTGATTATTCGGTATGTGCACACCTTAAAGATTTTTGACTTTTCCAAAATGCATCTACTTCGGTATGTGCACACTTACAAAATAAAGGCTTACTGTAAAATGCATCTACTTCGGTATGTGCACACCTTACAAAATAAGAGTTTCTGCAAAATGCAACTACTTCGGTATGTGCACACCTTACAAAATAAACATTGCCGACTATGGTATGTGAACTATATATTTAACAATTCACTTTTTTCGATGACAAATGTTTGCAACACTTACTATGGATAATCTTGTAACTATATATAATTAGGTTTATGACGCAAACTTAAATCATTCGATCAGTTTTTATACTGAATAAAATTCACGATTTCTACAAAAATAAAGCGGAAATTGTTCTGAATTTATTTCTAGCATACGTACAGAAATGGGCACTGAAAAAAGACTGTTGTCTCCGTATCTTCATTTATTTCTAGCATGCAGAAAATGGCACTGAAAAAAGACTGTTTTCTCAGTATCTACCGCACACTACTAGCGAGCCATCCCCAGTGGGTTAATCCAACCCCGGGCAGATGGATCCTCAGTCTTTGTCCTTGGTTTCTTTCTGGTCCACCAGCCCTGGTAGAAGCGCTACAGAATTGTGTTCAGTATTAAAACTGATCGAATCATTCAAGTTTGCGTCATAAACCTAATTATAGTTTCAAGATTATCCATAGCATGTGTTGCAAACATTTGTCACCGAAATAAAAAGTGAATTTTTAAATATATAGTTCACGTACCATAGTCGGCAATGTTTATTTTGTAAGGTGTGCACATACCGAAGTAGATGCATTTTGCAGAAACTCTTATTTTGTAAGGTGTGCACATACCGAAGTAGATGCATTTTACAGTAAGCCCTTATTTTGTAAGTGTGCACATACCGAAGTAGATGCATTTTGGAAAAGGCAAAAGTCTGTAAGGTGTGCACATACCGAATAATCACCGTGAAAACCTCCTAACTTGCACATATCGATTTTTTGGCACCAATGAATAGAGACACTCTTTACGCACCTTGTGTGAAAAACTCGCATCTCTCTAAGCCTTCTGGCGAGCTAGAAAATTCAAAAACTATTTAGACGTTTGTCATTTTGCTATATCCTTTCTGGAAGAAAAACACCTATCTAGTAGAAGATTTGGTTTGGAACCTATTCACTTTTGAATATTTCATAGTGTGAAAACCTCCTGTGTCACGCAAATCATACTGTTGTATGTAAATTAGTTATGCACATAAAGAATCCTTGGTTTGTATATTTATATTTTCTTTGCCTAAAAGAGGATGGCCCAAAGGTCTTGGACTAGTGCAAATCGTCTAAAACGTGTTGTTTCCAGTTTTTGGAACCAAAGACTATTCTGCTGCTCTACCTCAGAATTCCAACAAACCTTGATTCCTGAAACCGGTCGGTTGCAGAAAAACACATCCCCTGCCTCTCCAAATCTTCCGATCTTCAGATCGCCTGTCCGGCTGTCTCCGGATACGACAACTGTTCCTGGGGACATCTCTTGAGGCGAATTGAACGATTCTATGGAACTTGAGGATCAGAACCTTACAGATGACGACGGACGAATGTTTGGATGCCCGCCCATCCTGTTGTCTCACTTGAGCATGAACAGTAAATAGCAATCGCCAGCCTGGTCAGGTCAGCCAACCTTCCAGCGAATCTGATCCCAACTATGAGTTATCTGACTCCACCTTCGGATTCTGCCGACTAACAGCATGATCGCCGCTCCGAAGAAGCTACCGACGTCGAACTGCCGAAAAAATAAGCGTATAATGGCAGCGATTGACGGAGCTATCCGTGCCAATGCTGATGCTATTACGCCTTAGGCTCCACCCCAGTTTTCGGATTCAGACTTTTTGCCTAAAGAACTGCTTTCGCCTCAGCACTGCTGTTCCAAGCATGCAGTTGAAGTGGGTCCTCATCTGAGCCTGAAGCCAAAACCAGAAAAGGAAGAAGCGTCCTGGCCCAACCAATGGGTTGCGGCCAAACGTCGACTAGCCTCGGACGAAGAAGAGGAAACCCCATTACCTTTCCCATCACACTGAGGTGGTCCAGAGAAAAGAGGCAGAGCTACGAGCTGCCGTATCAATACCATTAGGTATTATTTTACAACAGAAGGTGAAATGCGCCATGTTTCTTCTCTGTCAACGATGCCATCTCACTATTGTCGTAAGGATACATCTAAAAAGTAGAGATGCACCGGGGCCTGGCCCCGGCCCCGGTAGTCAGGCCCCGTAGCATCCCTACTCGAAAGTACGTATGGTATCTCCAGTCTGGTCTGACCATGCCTGTTTTCTACCTGGACAATGTGGACCGGACCGCCCTGACGGACACAGGGGCAGAAGATAAGTTGTCTTATTATCGGCAGACCTTCAACACCAAGTTAAGGTATGGATTTTCTCTTCCAATCAAGGATAAATGTCATCGATGACACTCGTTTCAAGTTTTTTAGCCAGCGTTAGAAAGCCGAGCTGCAGCAGGAACACCAAAACCGCGTCAGACGGTGCCGACAAGCTTTTGCCCTCAGGAAAATGGATAAGGAATAGTCGGCCGGCCGCCGTCTCAACCTTCCAGCTTGCAACATGAATGGGTCTGCCTGCAGCATGTACTACAGGCGAAAGTTATCCACCTACAACTTTACACTATGGAGCCTGGTTACAAAGACTGTAACCTTCTACACGTTGCAGGAAGCCATCGGTAAAAAGGCTCCGCTGGAAGTCCCACACGTCTGTGGAAGTTTCTGTCCGATCTGCTACCTGAAACCAAGCGAGTCGTCCTCTACAGTGACACTGTTAGCGGTCCGATTCAAAATCAAACTGTCACTGCTATGTTCATACACTACTTGGCTACAACGGACTCACATCCTGACGCATCCAGAGTCGAGTTGGCCAAGTGGTCTAAGGCGCTGGTCAGAAGTTCCGATCTTACGGTCGGTGGTCCGATCCCCAGAACCCACAAAGCTTTCTCGACTCTAGCCAACCCAGCTATCCATCCTTAACTGGTCGGTAAATGGGTACCACTACGGTGGGAAGGTAACAGGAGTCTGTGCAGAAGGGCCGGCCCCCCTTCCACGGATGCAGTCATCATTTGAGGTGACACTCCTGGCTCTACGGCTGAGAATCCGGGGATGAGCACCGGCACCCCATGTCCTGTGGCAGGACGGAGATTCTCCTGGGGTAAACCTTTACCTTTACCATCCTGACCGTGATTGTTGTTTGCTGCATTATACATCGCACTGTATTATACATCACACTGTGATGATCATCATCCGAATGTGCAAAGTGTTAGCCAGGAAACCAATCCCGCAAGGTTGGTTAAACTCAACCAAGTTGCCAAAAGGAGTCTCACGACGGATGATGTCTCCTCCTTTTTGAGAAAAGTGCTTCGAAAAATTCCATATCTGGCGGCTAGACCGAGGAGTAACACAGAGCACAAGTCTTCAATGCAAAAACAAGGGAAATGACAACCTTTACACAAGAGTGAGACGAACTCTAAGTGTGCTGTTCAAATGACATTTATATGTGTATAAAAGCCTAATAAGGGTGGAAACACAGCGACTGAGTTCGCGCTGTCTTCCCGGTCCTTCTTCAGAATCAACATGGCATCGTTATAACCCGCAAGAAGGCAGATTGAAAATAAATTCATGGAAAGCGGTAGCTCCCATGCTGTAAAAGGTAAAAAGGTAAAGGTTTACCCCAGGAGATATCTCCGTCCTGTCACAGGACATGGGGTGCCGGTGCTCATCCCCGGATTCTCAGCCTTAGAGCCAGGAGTTTCACCTCAAATGATGACTGCATCCGTGGAAGGGGGCCGGCCCTTCTACACAGACTCCTGTTACCTTCCCACCGTAGTGGTACCCATTTACCGACCAGTTAAGGATGGATAGCTGGGTTGGCTAGAGTCTGGAAAGCGTTTGTGGCCTCCGGGATCGAACCGCCGACCGTAAAATCGGAAGTTCTTACCAGTGCCTTAGACCACTCGGCCACCCCGACTCGAATGCTGTGGTGGAGAAAAAAACTGGTGTAGTTGATATCTATTCCCCATCCGTATGTTTATGCTATGACTGGTTCTGAAAAACGTTTCTGATACTGATAAAACTGGACTGAATCGTCATTGTTGTGAGAACTGAGATAGAAGTAAAAAGTTGTAAGTCCTTTTTGTGTATTCGTAGTTTTATGGGTTCGTTTGCCTGAAATCCTCTTAAGGGTATAGAGCCACAGGATTCGTAAATTGGCGAAAACCTCCCAACTGTATGCTAGAATGGTTAAGTTATCTGAGTTTGAAAAACACCTAAGTGGCACCTAACTCTCAAAGGAATAAAGACAGCAATATAGCGTTGAGGGATTTTATCCGCCTAGTTAGCCTTAATACAGCTGTGAGCGTGAAATCATCTTAATTCAACAAACGTTATACGCAACAGTTTTTGGCCTTTTTCTCGAAATTTTGGAATGCAAGTTAGGAGGTTTTCACAATCAGCAGTCGAATTCAGAATCAACCTAACTAACACCATAAAACAATAGCAAAAATACTTTACCTCATGCTTTCCTATCTTCGCAATCAAGCGAGCATCGCTAGTAATTTTGCTAGAGGCTAAAACAAAGCAATATTCATAACAAAGGATAATAAACGATTAACCAGATCTGAAATGTCATCAGCGAACTTGTGATCTTTAAACAAACAAATTGTGAATCACTGTTTCCACACCGCGAAGAACAATAGTCAGCTATTTTACGATATGATATACAAAGCAAGTTTACAACAACCAAACAAGTCAACCACTGGACGACCCCAATTAACCGATCTTTTAACGGAGTTTATGTAAAATTTAAACACCGAAGGCAATATTCAAACACGGAGAAAGAATTTAGCTGATTTAATTTAGGTCGAAGTTGTGAGGAGAATGCATGCAAGCACCGCTGCAGTGCAGAGAAACGCATTGTCGATCCCAGCTAAACAATATAACTTACGGCCATTATAAATAATGCAATTATGCAAAATCCATTCAGCTTCTTTCAAGAAAGCGTCCGTAGAAGCAAATGATTTTCTTTTTAGCGCCTAAAAATAAGCCCAAGTCACCACTCTGTTACCGTATTATATATGCCAAACAGTGGCCCATGGGCGTTTTTTCGGAATCGGCAATTTCAGATTTGATTTTTGTAATCCAAAAAAGCGCCCACCCCCCGAAAAACCCCCAAGGGCTATTTTTTGGAAACGGTCTTATGGTTACTGCTTTGTGAATTTTCAATAAATTGGATGAATTTCTGCGGGCGACAAACTGCTCAGAAAGAGTCAGTTGCTTATGACTATTGAAAGAACATCGAAAGAATATAATACGATTGATTCTAAGCATTGAAACAGCTTAATCAGCTACAAGTTTATTCAATAACTTTTAGTTTTCAAAGGCATGAAAGTGGGCATTGAGAAATCCAAAAAAGCACCCGCGCCCATGGTCGTTTATTGAGTGGGCCACTGTTTGGCAGAATACGGTAACTCCTACTTCGAAACCTTTCAATCATTTCACCATCTGTACACACAGCCTAATCAAAGAATCCCGCAACGCAGTGCTTTAAATCACTCTATTTCAATTATTTATCGAAATTCTTGTAGTTACAACGGCCTCTACTTCAGTTGTCTGCGTTCACATACGTAGTACGTTTTTCTATGCTCCCATCAACACTGAAAATTGCACCATACTTCACCCTTTATCAAAGTTCTTACGTACCGCTGCCTGCCTTGTGCTTAGTAACAGAAAGGCACTAATCAATACTCAAGGTCGTAGCGAATGCAATAATGTGGAGCTGTCCTTAGCTAGCTTGAACTGACACACACACAATTTTATATATATACTCTGAATAAATATATACGCGTACATTATATACGCAAAAGTAAATATATAAAACCAGTTTCTATCGTCCTGTCTTAGGAGAATGTTAACAACATCCACGGATGAAACTCTGCACTGGTTCAAAATGGCACATACTAATGACACAGAACATAAAATCCCATCCCCCCAACCATCTAAAGACTATAGGGATAAGTGGAAGAAGGAAACTAAAATTCTGAAAAGAAATTCACAGGATGGGAATCAAATTAACCCAACTAAGGATCTATTCATAAAAATGTTTTATAATTATGGTCGATCTGTACAATTTGTACGGAATCTGAACTCAAATACGATCCTGCCATACTCGCGTCATTTGTGACACATGCATTACAAGTTTATGGCTTAAATAGGAAAACATATTAATTCTGATGAAAGCATGATGATTGAAATTTGGAACAAACGTGGACCCTGCAAGACATAGGCTCTTATGTTTGCCAGCCAACCAATCCATTTTTGACGTTCAAACATGGAAAAACATTTAGTAAATTTCAGATCTGTTTTTGTTTGGATAAATTTGGGGATAACACAAAGAATCATTGACCAAAGTTCTTCTTCGTGTTCGTGTTAATCGTGAATGTATTCAATGAAGTTGGAGCAGCCCCGATCTACGTCAGATCCGCCCCACAACCCTCGCCCCAAAACCCTCAGGAACGCACGCACCCCGGGAGGACCCTGAGGCAATGTATCCAACCTGCGAGCTGAGCGATGCCGGGGACAACGGAGAAACAGGAAAGCAAGATCTTCTCATCCCGCCCCAGACGCAAGAGAATCTTCAAAAGTTCAATGTTCAAATTCTCAAAAGCTTTAGCTGTAGCTACCGCATTACGCCAAACAGTGGCCCACCTAATAAACCGCCCATGGGCGTTTTGTAGAGGTGACCACGTTTTTGGATTAGTTAATGCCCTTTGCTATGACTTGAACCCCGAACTTTGAAACAACAGTAGTGAGATTTTAGGCCATTTTCAGGTTCAGAATAAGTAGTGTGTTTGTTTGGGCAGACTTGTGGGGAAACTTGGCGAGACAGTTATATTTAAGTAGAAATTTACCGAAATGTAAATTGTAAACTGGCTTCCAAAATATCTCAGCGCTTTGCCGAGGGGGTGGGTGGTTTTTGTATTTCAAAAGTTAAATCTAAAATTGCAGATTCCGAAAAAAGGCCATGGCTCTCTGCTTAGCATAATACGGTAAGCAGAGCTACAGTCTCAACATCCCGTAAAGATTTTCGTGCGACATCGGTTATGTCATACAACAACTATTAAAAGGCAGGGGACCATACATGTACTTGGTGTGGCGGCCAAACCTGGAGCAGCCCCCCAGAGGGGTCCATCACCAGAATCTGGATTTTCCGGTTTTTTGGGCAAACACTGGAAAAATCTGGTTTTCCGGCGGCCGACACCCCCCCAAACTCCCCCTCTTGCACATGTCTGCAGGGGACTCGCAATAGTTATGAAATAGCTTTTCATGGAGGCGCAACATGAATTGCCAACTTTTATGACTACTTCTCAAATTTGGCAAGCGACCTTATGCTAACAATTTATGTGCCTAAAAGGAATCACCACCTTAAATGGCAAACCTCCAGCTTGCTTGTAAACACTCTACATCGGAAATAACTGTTAGCATTTTGACAAAACCCACATTTTCAACCACTACAGGCCATATTAAGAAACTATTTGGTAAGCGGCTATAACCCTATTTGTTTTTGAGGGGCCTACAAGCAGAGCTAACCTGAGCTAACCTCGTATCTTGCGTATCAAAAGAAATAATGGATATTTGATTTCAGCGAAAAAAACGGGTTTTTCACAGCAAACCAAAGAGTTTAAGTTAAGGATCTCTCCTCCGTCTTGCAGTCAGATTCTACGATTCAACTTTTTACAGAAATGTACATTTCCAATGGTAGTAGTTCATTTTTGGCGTGTAGACTGGCTTTTTCCTAGGCAAAAATTTCTGGGGGGGGGAGTCTGGGGGGGCCCCCCCCCCCAGGTCTGGGGGGGCTCGGATTTCGGGGGGGGAAGAAAAATTTTTAGAAAAATGTCTAAAAATAGCTATTTTTTGCTGCTGAGCTAAAATATTCACTATTTTTAACTTAAATTTAAGCTTAAAATAGCTAAAAAATGCTTAAAAATAGGTAAAAATCCGGCGAAGCCGGAAAAAATTTTCAAAATTTGCCCTCAAAACCCTATTTTTCCGGGCACTTTAGGGTAGGGGGGGGGGTTCGGGGGGGGGAAGGCCCGAATCCTGGGGGGGGGGGCGATTAAGGGGGGGGCCACCCAAGTGTGGGGGGGGAAACGGATTTCTGGGGGGGGGCCCCCCCACCCCCCCCCCCCTGTAGGAAAAAGCCAGTAGAATTTCAAGAAAACCTCAGCGAAATCTACATAGGCTGACGGCCAGCTACGATATCTGTTCCGCTCTTTTTGGCCATGCCCTGGCTCTATGCCTGTTCCAAAAATGAAGCGAAATAGAAACGTTCGGAGAAACCTTCAGAAATGCCCCTGAAAACTCGGTATCTTGCTGCAAGCAAGGAGATCTCCTTACAAGCTACATAAGTTAAAAAACTACTTACAGTTTCTAGTGTACTGAGATCCATAGGATGAAATATCGATTCATAGTAGTCTCCAAACTGATCTTTGTTCACTGGATTCTGAAAGGCTTCCGACTAAACAAGAAAAAACAAAATGCTAGAGTAACATACTGTACATACCAAAGAAATTAGTGCCACATAATCGGAAAACGGAACCATTCTGCGAGATTTGTATCTTTACATGCGAGCCTTTAATGGGTAAATTTGCAAAAAAAGTTGCTGTACGTATTTATTGCGCCGTTAATATTACCACGGTGTAACGTATCCCTATTCTGAATAACCGTTAACGAGACCTGGTTCGTCATGCAGCTTCCAGAAAAAAAACTGCGAAAATGAAATTCCTGCAAGTATTTATTTTTGCGGGCCAGTAGCTCGCGGCCTGACCACCAGAGATAACCTATCGCTAGGTTCCCATCCCGTGCCATAAAACAAATATTATAGTGCGCGCACTGTCTTAGATTGCACAGGCATGTGCACTTGCTAATTCAATTCTTTTGAATATTTGAATTGAAATAAATTTAATAAAACGGCAAGACGCAGTTACGTATGGGGTTAGTTAGTAGTTAGTTAGTGTACACCATAAGAATTATGCAAAAGTTACAATGGTGTGATTTTCTCCGTTTGACAGAAACTGAGCATGAAAAACTAAAATCATTTTCACAATCCAGTTTACAGAAATACGTATTATGCGACAGAGTACAAGCTCAATCAAAGCCGCAGCACTTTGCCACATTTCGCATTTTTCAATCAAAATAACGTTTTAAATCTCAATTATGAGCTTGCTTTTCAAACTTTCGCAAACTGCACGCCTGACGTCACGTTCCCTTGAGAACCCCCTTTAAAATTGTGCCATTATAATCCAAAATAGCAATATTTACCATTTTTGCTTACGTAATTTCTACATACACAATATTTTGGGCTCTTTATTATAGTTTATTCGGGCCTTGGTAAAACACGGACCCGGACCCGGACCCGGACCGGGTAGGTAAAACCCGGACTCATCACGGACTGGGTGGGTAAAACCCGGACCCGGACCAAAGGGTAAAACCCGGACCGGATCCGGACTGGGTGGGTAAAACCCGGACTCATCACGGACTGGGTGGGTAAAACCCGGACCCGGACCAAAGGGTAAAACCCGGACCGGATCCGGACTGGGTGGGTAAAACCCGGACCGGACCCGGACTGGGTGGGTAAAACCCGGACCGGACCCGGACTGGGTGGGTAAAACCCGGACCGGACCCGGACTGAGTGGGCCATACCCGGACCCGGACCAGACTTGGCTATAAACTGGACTCATAAATAAAATCCAGGACTGACGCTAACCTGTACACAAACGCGTATTTTAGTAACGTCAGTAACGCAAGTAAAGTATACACAAATGGAACTGACAACAGATGCTTCTAATCAATTTGTAGCTACAAATTTTAACTTTCAAAAAATTTGAAGAAGTTCTGTATAATTTTAAACATGTTGAATTTTAAAAATATTTAATGTTTAACTTCCATGAATTATATATTTAAGATAACATTAGTTCATTGTACATATATACTTAATTTAAGAATTATATAGCTTGAGGTAGTAAATGATTTTAAAATAAATATTTTTAATTTGAACACAAACAACTGGAAGATATTTTATTTTGTATGCAAGTATGTATGCAAGTTTTTTCAAAAAATTCTGGTCCCCGTTGGTTCCCCCTTTACTAAAATTAAAAATATTTACTTAATTTACTTAGTTACTTTACTTTATTTATTTCAATTTACAAACAAACCTTTACTCCCCTCAAAGCCGAAAGGACCGGACTTCTATGTACTGACTTAATATAGTACCTGATATTTTGAAGTTTTACACCTATTCAGCCTTAAACTGAGTTAATCCTCCTTTAATTGCACTTTTATGTTTGCAGCTGTTAATCATCAGTGCTATTCAATACTTAAGTTTGACCTTCGACCCAAGTCCTTGAAGGATTATTTCAGTCTAATTTACTTAATTACGGCGCTGCCGGGCAATATATACCTTCATATGCTCAAACATAACTGCAACATACCCGACATAGATACGCAATTAATAGAACTCACGCGCATTAATACATTCTCTTGTGCGTATATATATACTTTTAATTTAATACTGCAATAACAGCAGTGCAACACACACACGCGCGCACACACACATGGTGTATATATAAATTTATATATCAAGTGTGAAAGTAGTTAAATTTCATATTTTGTCCTGGTCCGGGCAGGTCCGGGTTTTACCCTCCGGTCCGGGTCCGGGTTTTACCCACCCACCCGGTCCGGGTTTTCCAAGTTGGGTCCGGGTTTTACCCACCAGTCCGGGTCCGGGTCCGTGTTTTACCCACCGGTCCGGGTCCGGGTCCGTGTTTTACCCACACCCGTTTATTCTACCAATCCGAAGATTGTTCTGAATTTCCTGGGAAGGGTCGGTCATATTTGCCTCAAAACATGTACCAGTCAAATCTGCCAAGGCCAGAAACCTTCTCTCTCTTCGATTTCGAACACTTCCTTCTCCCCATGACTACACGGGAAAACCGTCCGGTTCCAGTGGGTGCCAAGCCATTGTTGCCTGCACAGGAATGATCAGGTCGATCAGCCTGCCAAAACTGGATCCGGCCTGAACCAAGACAATGTTCCCAATGACTTCAAAACGGCGCAGGCAGTCACTGTCAAATCTATGACTGACGCATGGAAACATTCAGTTCACCATCAGGAAAGGACGCACCCAGGGGGGGTTCAAGGGGGTCTAGACCCCCATTTGGGGCGACAAAAAGGAAAATGTTTGCTACTTTTATGGCAAAAATAGCTATTTTTCATAAAATTATCGCGCCGGCGGCGCGACATCCTATGTAATATTTTTGGACAAAGTCGGCTCCTATAAGGAGCAGTATCTCGCAGCAGAAATTTTACAGTCTCGAAGAATATCGAAATAAAAGAGCCAACTGGGATATCTTGTTATGCCATACATTAACACGGGGTCCGATTCTGTGGGGGGGACTACCCCGACCTCGGCGAGGGGCCTACCCCTGAAAAAATCAAAACTTTTAAGGGGGTCTGCCCCGAAATTAGCAAAATTTCCGAATTTTTACTGTTTTTGACCAGGAATTAGCAAAAAATGACAATTTTTAGCGAATTTTAGGAAATTTTTTTAAATATTTTTACTAAAAAACCACCAATTTTTAGAGAAAATCGCTGAGGGGTCTACCCTTTTCCTTTCTGGACGAGAGGGTCTACCCTTTTTTCCTTTTCGCGGAGGTGGTCTGCCCGTTTTTTGTCTGTCTGGGGGGAGTCTGCATCCCCCCATTCCTCCCCCACGTTATCCTAATGTTATCCCAGGACCATACTTTTGTGAAGGTGCCCAAGAATATTATCCAAGATATACTTTGACTCAATAAGGAACCGAAAGTTGTGGCTGCGAGTGCGACCGAATGTTAGGCAACCGCCTCACCGTCTGTTATGATTTTAACTGAAATTCCAATTACCTTTGATTGAAGCAACAAGCCGAACATATTATATACTGCTCGAAATTTTAAACCATCGAAACAAGATTTGTTAATTTTGACTCGTTCTTATTTTTAAAATTTGTCAAATTAGATGCAGAGATAAAACCGGGTCACTATTTCCTATCCGGCGACCAGAGAAGAATGAATTAATGAAATTGGGTCCAGGTGAACCGATGGCCCTTCGTTTTTAAACGGTCGGAATTAACGTTGGAAAAAACTTTAGAACAACATTCATGCAAATCAACTGTTTGACAGTTACACTAACCTAATACTGATACAATACCCTCTAACCTAATTTGCATATCGGTGAAAGGATCAGTAAAACTTAAATTTTCCGCTCAACCAAAGGAGGAACTGTGTAAAGATTTCCTTTCGTTAAAAAGCAATTTATGCCATGCCTCCATTCAGGAATTTTAGTTAAGAAAATTAAAATCTTGACTACCATTTTGTTAGTGTAATTAAACTATAACTTAGTATAGCACAAACTTGTAAAAAAAACTGAACACATTCAAACAAAGCTCCCTCATGGCAAAAACATAATAAAGAATGAGTGGAGTGCTAAGAACAGGCCGAATTTTCAGCATAAATTCCACGCAGTTCGATCAGACCCAGTTTCGATAACAGCTATCTCGCCTTTAGGCGAGATAAAAATTCGGTGATAGTAGCTCACGCGGGCACCTCAGGCTAAAATCCAGTTTAAGGTGTCCACCTTATTTGCATCAAGTAGCTCACGCGGGCACCACTACACGTTCAATATTCTAAATTTTGTCTTAGGTAGAGAGATTGTATAACAAGTTTGTAGTTTGAGTACCTGTAACAAATGTACTGTATATATACTTATAGAATTTAATTTTTAATTAAATATTTTAAATTAAAGCTGGTGAAAGCAGTGATTGAACCCAAGTTGCAATTAATGATTATTTTTGTAGCAAGAAGTTGTGTGAAATGTTAACAACGTTCTCTAAGATTGCACTATTTTTATTTGTCACCAGGCTGAGGTGGCTGCCGCAACCTTTCATCATCAAAATTTATGCGTTACTTTATCCAATTTATTATAATTGTCAAAATTTACGGTACGTTGATACAGCCTCCTGCTGAAATGAACCTAAAAATATTGAAAGTCTGCAGGTGCCCGCGTGAGCTACTTGGTGCAAATGCGGTGGACACCTTAAACTAAACTTTAGTCTGAGGTGCCCGCGTGAGCTACTATCACCAAAAATTCTTCAAGTAGAGCACATGTTGGCAATTAGATAAGTACTTCACAACGCTCGGTGTACGTACAATGCCATACTGTGAGAAGTCTCAGCAATGAACATGAAAGACTATTCTATTATATGCCCTGCACGGCACTTTTCTGCGATACTTAAAACGAAGCAACTACACATGCATGCATAGCCCACGGAGAGAGAATTTTGCATAGCGTATGCACACAGTTTATACAATGATAAACTATATCGGCACTAGACATGCGCATACGTGTAGATAAATAAACGAAAATTTTCATATTAGTAAAAATGTGAATGCATGTCAAAGTGGGTTTAAAATTGCGCAGGCACTGAAACGAGTATATCTAAGGGTTGGCTAAACACACAACAGAGTATACACAAAAGCCAGCAATGCTATACGTACATCACAATGACGCATTCTATTTAGAGCATAGCCAAGGAGAGTTGTAAGCTGGTCCCTGGATAAAAGTTGCATTGCCCACGATCTACTCTCGGAACATTCAGCTCTCATTATTTGCTGAAAATAATATAGATATAGTAATATCTTAATATGCATATAAGTAATAATTAAAACACCATAATAAGCGAGTAACAACTGGAAGGCTCTCTGTTAAAGATGCTCTGTATGTTAACGGCTGACACCTTCACAAATGTGTGATTTAACTTCAAGCAAATTAGCCAGTAATCGCTGCGTTCTAAAGCTCGAAACCACAACTTCAGACGTACAGAGTCGTTGGTTTTTGAGATTCACCATGCAAAGATGATACGGCTAGAAAGTATATATGCCAAATCTGTGCTGGGTTCACAGTTTGTGAAGGCTCAGCCATTAACGTGCACAGCATAACTGCAGCTAACCAGCTTGTTAGCTGCCACACTCATTGTGTACTCATGGTAGCATATAAGAAATTTCAAGAAATTTAATTGTCACTCCAGCCCCAGCACCTGGGGCATTGCGCGTAGTTCTGCTAGCTTGCCAGGACACTACCATGTTTCCCAACTGTCGCCCCTGGTTTCCTAGGTAAATAAAATACAATACCCTGTCTTTTAAAAGGTTTCACAACAGAATTTTGTCACTTCGACTTCAACAAATCCTTTACCTTCTGGGGCGAGAAGGTGAGCGCTGAAGCACTGCTCTCGATAAAAAAGTGCAATAAGAGTCGTGTCAGAAAATTTTATGACTGTTTCGGAAGTCCGCACTCCCTCCCTCTTATTTGCAACAAAATCCGTTTTGACAACAAAAAACATTTAGTATGGAAAAGCCTCTTTTCAAAATCCTGGATATGCCCTTGACACACACATACCTACCATTTTCCTGTACACATATTATTATAACTTACTTATGTACCAACTGTGTGTATAATAGTTACAAAAATGTCACCTGACAAACAGGGCAAATCCAGCTGGAATTTTCTGGAGGATCCACTGAAGAACAACCCTCATGGAATGTTCTGGGACAGGTGGCACAGTCAAGGGCGCCATGCTCTACCAAACAGATTTCATGACACTCCCAGCAATACACGTCCTGAGGTTCATCTACCTATATTTATATATATATATATATATATATATATATATATATATATATATATATATATATATATATACAAGATAACAAAAATGCTCCTTCGTCGCATGTAAAATACATATGAGTCCCCAGGAGGCAGGTTGTATAATAGCAGAAGACAAGATCCACCCTGTAAAATACATATGAGTGGAGTGGGGTTGTAAAAGAATGAAGACAAGCTGCAACCGCGAACCATATGAGCCTGCCCTATAACGAGGCTCATATTGGCGTTGTGATGATAATGATACTTTGACGACAAATTACAATTATGATCATTACATGCACTTATGATCAACTGTATTTCAACTTTATGCAATTTAACCAACTTGAAAAAAGCTGTATACGTGGTTGTTCAGAAAATCAAATGCAGTGCCAATTAAACTTTAAACATTAAGTAAAACGGCTATATACTCGAAACAGACTTATTTCCTAAATCCTGTTAAATAATATATATATTTTTATAAATATTATATTTACGCAAACGAACCAAGCAGGATTATAAATAACACATGACATGTGCATGTGATAGGCACTGGTGAGACCATTAGGTAACTTTGCAGGATGTATTTACATATATAATGTGTACTGTACAGATAAATAGAAAGGTAAAAACTCTGGTACAGATTGATGTTAGGTACGCCAATATGAGCCTCGTTATAGGGCAGGCTCATATGGTTCGCGGTTGCAGCTTGTCTTCATTCTTTTACAACCCCACTCCACTCATATGTATTTTACAGGGTGGATCTTGTCTTCTGCTATTATACAACCTGCCTCCTGGGGACTCATATGTATTTTACATGCGACGAAGGAGCAATTTTGTTATCTTGTCTTCAGTTCTTTTACATGCTCCATTGGTATCTTGTCTTCAAGTCCTTTACATAAGCTCTTACATAAGTCTTTAAATAAGCTCCATAAGAAAACCAAATTAAGTATGTAAGTATTCATTCATTCCAACGACGCAGTTTAAACAGCTTTGTCTGTTTCCCAAAACAGGGCTGCTGATTTCATCCGAGATTTGCGCTGGACTGGGGATTTGCTTTCTATGCAAATGTATGCTTTCGAGCATGCAGTTCTATGACAAAAGTTGCTCAGCTCGCTTAGGGCTTTCATTTGGTACCAAATTTGACCACTTTTGAAAAATTTCATTTTTGACCGAAAATCGCCTAAGTCCCCACCCCACCCCACCACAGCCCTCTACAGCCACTTTGAGCATACGCTTCTATGACGAAAGTTGTTCAGCTCACTTAGGGCTGTCATTTGATACCAAATTTGACCACTTTTGAAAAATTTTATTTTTGACCACTTGACCCCCCTACCCGTTTGACCCTTCAAACGGCAAAGTGGAACCAGCTCAGCAAAATGGGTGGGTCGGACGGCAAAACGGACACCGGGAATGAGCTGGGCGCACCAGAAAACCCCTATGGACAAAGTTTTGAGAGGCTAAGTACAGTCCTTATGATGTTCCCGGAAGTCGGTACTGACCGGACCGTCCAGACGGCAAAGTGGAACCAGCCCAGCAAGATGGGTGGGTCGGACGGCAAAACGGACACCGGGAATGAGCTGGGCGCACCAGAAAACCCCTATGGACAAAGTTTTGAAAGGCTAAGTACAGTCCTATATGATGTTCCCGGAAGTCGGTACTGACCGGACCCTCCAGACGGCAAAGTGGAACCAGCCCAGCAAGATGGGTGGGTCGGACGACAAAACGGACACCGGGAATGAGCTGGGCGCACCAGAAAACCCCTATAGACAAAGTTTGGAGAGGCCAAGTAAAGCCTACTATGGACCTCCAGGAATCGGTTTCCGACCTGACCCCTCAGACGGTCAAGTGGAACCAGCCCAGCAAATCGGGTGAATCGCGCAGCAAAACTGATGGCGGGAATGGATTCTCCGCCCCCGAAAACCTTTATATGCAAGATTTGAGAAGTCTATCTTGAAAAATAAGCGAAAAAACTAAGTTCAAAGTCGGACCCAAGATTCGCCAACTTTGGCCGGCCAGTACCCAAAAATGGTGGAACTTATCGTAAAACGAAGTCAAGATTTTACAACCCCAACATGTCTAGCATTACGCTAAGTAATTAGTTTAGCCCCATGTATAGCGCAATCTGACTTATTACGGCTAATGTTAAGCATACTTTTGGGTCATTTTAGCGTTTTTTGACCGACTTTTGATCCCAGCTCAAAAATTTTTTTCTACCCCTGGGAAGTATAAAAACTAGCCTATCGGTCTTATTTTTGTTGCGTACTCCAATTGAATATATATGGTTTTCATAGGTAAAAATTTTTCCATCTCTAGTTATTACGCCTACAATACTCCCTTTGCGAGACATCAAATCAGAGAAACCGGAATAAAAAACATCACTCTCGTAAGCGATTTTTGGGGCAACTTTTT
>JASAND010011776.1:0-42565 GCA_030248195.1 Trissonchulus latispiculum
ATGATTACAGCTTTCTGACTCTGTTTGGCCACAGTTGGGGGATTTTGGGGTCGCACCCAAACACTTGGTCGGAACTTATATACGGTTTGTTATTTTATGTTGGGGTTTTATAAAATTTAATATTGCGCTTGCCCGGCTTTGTCATTATTGTTTAAGTCAGATTTTGTAAAAGTGCTTTGAATTTGAATATTGTTTTGTTTTTGAAATCGAGTTGGAAGTTCAGTATCTTGTTTTCGTGAAGTAAATCCGTGTGAATTTAGGGTTGTGCCGTTTAGTTTAATTAGGTTAGCGATTAAGTGGGGTTAGGATCAGACTTATTACACACTCCAGTATGAACCTCTAATCTTTATTGAATAAATTATATACATACAGAATTTCATAATTCGACACCGGGACCAATGTTGCCAACCCACTGGACCAAATGCTTCCAGAACCACCATCTCCGAAACTTCCAGGATGAACACAGGAAATCTAAACAAAAGTGTGCAGTACGTTTAGGTGGGCCATTGCAACTGTGGCAATTGGCAAAAATAACAAAACTTTTATAAAAGGTAAAAGTGAAAATATAAAACTTTAGTAAAACTATTGTGCAGGAATTATTATCGCGTTTAAAAAATGTGCTTGCAATATCAAAAACATAGAGTGCTAAAACAAGTAAATACAAAGCAAAATTTGTGCAAATGCACATGTATGTGTTAAAATTAATATGTCGGGTAAAAATTGCCCCCTCTTTAGCAACTTTCCCCAGAAACAAAGTGCTAGGAGGAATTAACCCGAAATGTTGCGATTCATCTGCACACACATAACCGCAACAAGACATTCCAGTGACCGATTTTTCCGGCTGCGGGGACACCGAGGGTTCAGGAGGAACCCTCACTTCGGCCATTGCAGAAGTGGGCTCAGGGATCTTCCCAAACTCAAGGTCCCCCACAGCAAGAGAAGATCGCTCAGGGGTTGTCAGTCCCGGAGCAACCCGCTCTTTAACATTCTGTCCCGGAGCTTGTAGCACGGTAAAATTTTGGAAAACCTTTACCCCCTCTTTAAGCGAGGAGGTAGGGGTGACAGAAATTTCGGAAAGTGGTTTGTCGTCCCCCTTGTTTGAAAGAAAAGTCCCCATTTCGTGCGCACGTGCTGGGTAAGAGGCAAGGTGAGCGGTACGAACTAAGTCAATTTTTTGGGGAAGGGTGCCCAGCGATTCGTCCACCACAGAAGCTAACTCCTGCCGTTTTGAAACTTTAGGAACCTCCCATAACATCACAGCCGTGGGTTGAACAAAACTAGCTGGCACCTTTACATAATTTTGATTTGGGCAAATAGTGCCTATCGCCCTTGCCGTGAAGGGGGGAATCAGAGTATTCGGTGAGCTTGCCAGCAAAACTGCGAGTGTTCGATCAAAATTTGGTACTGCTTCAATGTAACCACCATGAAGCCGATTTACCATTTGGCTAACCTGGGATACAGACGGGAGTGGACGGGAGGGTTGAGGGGCGTGGGCCCTCCCTTTGGCTTCCCCCGAAACAGAGGTAGCTGCGGCAGGTGCGGCAGACGCGGCAGGTGCAGCAGATGCGACAGGTGCAGCAGATGCGGCAGGTGCAGCAGATGCGGCAGGTGCGGCCCCCACGACCTGATATCCCGCAGCCGGTTGCCATAGTTGTGTTACGGGTTGTTGCACATACGTATACACCGGCACAGGAGCACAAGGCACCTGTGAAGTCGGATATGCGTAACAATTCTGCGCAGGTTGAGGTATAGGAGGAGGAGCAGAGGAAGCCTCCACCCCCGCCACCTGTTCGTGCCGACCTCCTTTATTTTTCCAAAACGTGGGAGCCAGCTGGGGGTTTTTGTCCCAGCAACGATCCTGGTCGTGACCCCTCCTCCCGCAGAACTGGCATCTGGGCCCCTCAGGTTTCGCTAAATTTTCCAACTTCTTTTCAAAATATTCTTTCAGAGATTGCAACTCTTTAGAAAAATCAAATTTAGCAGCATTTACCCCCTCTTTAGATTCGACTTGGTAAACTGGGGCTACTGCGTCCATGACTTCCTCACGCTGACATTTGGCCAATCTCGAATCCAATTTATCAATGACCCGTCGGAGCTCTTCCATAGTAGGTTCCCCGTGCGAAAAAATAGCAGCCAAGGTCATGGCGTAGCGGGGATTTACCCCCACAAATACCTGCTGTGCACAGTGCCTATCCCTCTCCTCCGAGGTCGGCCAAATGTCCAAGGCCATAGCTTGCAACTCTGAAATAAACTTACGTACAGTTTCTCCCGGTTTTTGTTTCCTGTTGACAAACATGGTATACCGCTCCTGAATCGTTATCTGTGGCTTCGGGAATTGGGAACATAGGGACTCCGTGATCTTCTCAAAAGAGTCTGTAATATTTGGACCCACCTTCGATGCATAAACTTGCGCTTCACCTCCCAGCTTATTATACAAGAGGCTGGCCCACTGATCTTCCGGGATCTGATGAATCGTGGCTGCCGAAACAAATTGGGGGAGCCAGTCATCCATATACATAGCCTCCGGCTCAAATTTAGGAACCTCTCGTAGGATTTCCATATATGTCCGGTATAAAGCTGCATTATATTTAGCAACTGAAATATCCACGGCTTTCATTGTAGCCGGACTGGTATGTCTCGGACCAGCTCCATAAGATGTCTTATCAGACAAGGAAGTCGCAGAAAATACCTGACCTTCGTCACAATCTTTTGCGGGAACAGGAAAGTTGGGAATGACCACCGCATGGCTATGTCCTGAAACATGTGCTAGGCCAACGCCGGGAGGAGACCCCGGAGGGGGTTCGGGACGGGATCCAACCAGAGATGAGGCAGGAACAGGTCCGGTCGTGTTAGAAGCACTAACAGGGGCGTTCACTGCCACATTCTGGCCGCACCCAACCCCTACGGGACACGCAGGAGCAAGCACCGTATACGTAGGGGCACTTGTCACTTGTCCCGAGACAATGGATGGACCCCCAAAATTTCCACTGGGGTTTGTGCTGCAACAGGCACCATACAGTATTGATAGCCACCGGGCTGTGGGGCACTCCAGACCATTTGCTGCACTGTAGGAGCCGCATTCTGAGGTACTTGGGCAGGAGCCAGTTGATCGGGAGCAAGGACTCGAAATTCCCCACATGTATCCTTTGGGTACTGTTCACGCGGCGATGCCCACTCAAAACCCCCTTTTTGTGGTCCCCACAACTTGACCGCCCCCCAAAATTTGAAAATTCGAAGCATTTTGTACAGGTTGGGAGGGGGTCAGAGTCCGTTCCGGGGCAGCTTTCACCGAATCAGGACCCTGAACTGAAGAGGTCTGACTGTCCACTAACTGAATCAGGTCACCGACAGGGGTTTCTCTGCCCTCCCCCGAGGATCCCCGTATCTGTTCACCACTATTTTGAATTTTTCCGGAACTAATTTGCTGTTGGCGATATATATTTGACAACCGTTGGGGGGCTAGCACGCTATTTTTACACAGACGATCTAAAAAATCCTGCATCAAGTTATACAGGTCGCCCTCCCCAGTTTCGGCTGCCATTTCTAAATACGGGTCAATATCCATCACTTTCGACGGGGGGGAATCCCTTCGAACACCTTTTCCAGATTCTGAACTCTCCTCCCCCACCGATTCAGACGCAGGAGTGTCAGACCTCCCCAACACCGATTTCACTGTAGTTTCAGACTGTTGACTAGATGGGGAGGCACCTGGGCTCACCCCCCCAGACCCAGGAGCGACTGTCAAGGGAAGGAGAGTTCTCCCGGAACAACCCGCAGCCCCCCCACTTTCTTGTCTCGGAGGACCATAACGTCCGGATAAAATATCACCAAAATCGGACACTGACACTGTAGGAGGTTGTGGGGCATAAAAAGTCGACATACTAGCCCCACCCCGCCAATTTTCGTCTTGGGTGGGTGTGGGGGACTCGCTAACAACTCTAAGCGAACCCCCCCCCCCAGGTGGGCGTTGAAATGTCAAAAGGCTAGATGAGTTCGTTGGAATTCCTCCATTTTGTTGAACACTCGGCATAGAATCGGATCGGGGAGGGGGCCGGGGGCGTATCCCCCCCGGTTGAACTGTCGCTCCGGGGTTGGGGTAGGTTTTGGGGGCCCCCCCAAAATTTTCTCCCCCCACCGTATCACCCCCGACCGCATTCGTCTCTGCCATTTTGTCACTTCTATCAGTCTCAAAAAATTCTAAATCACTTTGAGGAAGTTCGTGAAAAAGAACAACTTTTTCATGTAAATTACGAGTGATACTACGAGTGATAGGTCCAGAATAATTTTTGGACATCTACCACTGTCACGGTCGCCACTTTTGTGGGGAATAAAACCCTGGTGCTAGATTAACAAGCTGACAGACCGTAATTTGCAAGTTCTCGTCAAAGGTGTGCGATGTCCAGAATATCAATAAAATAGTGTGGTGGTTATTTGATCAAATAGGCTCTCGCAAACTCGCTCATAAATATCAAATTCCTATACTAACAGAGATTATTTATTTTCATACCAAAATAAACGGAATACAAAACCAAAAATGTCTGGGTCAAACTACAAAATATTTGGACAAAGTCCACAGTTGCAAAATGGCAGAGGCGATACACTGCACACGACCTACCCACACTACGGCTAACACCCCAACTGAACTTGATCCGCCATCTTGAACTGGATCATCATTATGAGTCACGTTTGAGCCATGAAATTAGCTAACGATAATTTTACATTGATTGTTCATGAAACATTTCAATTTGGATTGAAACTTATCTACCGTATACTTAGGCTTAGCTCACGCGTACTTCCTATATTCTACAATAGCGTCTTTACGCACACATTTTTGAGAAAACTGTTCAGAGAAATTTTTAAGTTTTGTGTTTAATTTTGCTCGAGAGAAATACAAGCGTCCACCCTTGAAGCTTTTGGCGAAATTCGAATTAAATTTACATTTTCTCAAAATATTGTTTTTTCATTAAAAAATTTCAGAACAAATAGCCTTCGGGAGACGCTTTTTGTAGCGTGAACTGAGATCGCCAATCTTTTGCTTCCCACACATGGAGAAATCAATCCCTGTTCAAAGCTTGTTTTCGTGTGATCGCATGTCCAAGTCGAACATTCGATTTTAGACTGGCGTACTCTGCATACTTGTAGTAACTTTAAAATTATTAAATTTAACTAAGCTTTAAAATGATTTAAAAATTATCGTTGAACTCCAAAAATTGAATAATAGTCTTTCAATGTTTGCTGCACGTGACGTACTACCATCAACACATTTTGGTCATTTTAGATTCAGTTTAGCTTGAGTCGAAATTTTGCAATAAATACCAAAATTTTCCGTATTAATATTAAAGCAATTAACTAAGTGAGAATAAACAAATATTTAGAATATTCGTTCATCGAGCTATTCGTTAAGTCTTCTTGAAATGTACACAACTATTCGTATGTAGTAATCCGCCGATTTCGAATTATTCGCTAATGATTCTACATTCGTGCCAACGCAGGCCCAGCTTCAACTGCAGAGACAAAAAATCATGAATCAGAATCAAATGCTGCTAAGTTATAAGATCCAGGCCCAAAATCCAACTATTGCAAATTTTACATTTGGCAAAAATTTTACTTCAAGCTCAATTTTTGAGCCTGGAACCGGCCGGTTCCAAATTCTACCGGTTCCGGTTCCGGTTCCGGTTCCGGTTCCGGTTCTAAAAATCCTTCCGGTTCGGTTCCGGTTCCGGTTCCGGTTCCAACCGGTTCTAGTGGAACCGGGCCCAGCTCTAGTTAAAAGCTCGCGGGCCATGATCTGTGCGCAACGACCCCCTGCAATTGCGTACCTAATAGAACCCCCGTAAATCATTACCTAGAACGCAATTGCTTATGTTCACTCGTTTCGGACCCCTCCCACTCCCGCAGATGTGACCTATCATTTATCCATCTCGAATGCCACCCAGTAGAGTTGATGGCCGGCCGGTGTGAAACCGGCCGCCCAGGCTAGAGTCACTCCGTCCGGCCAGGTGAGAAGCAGCCGACCGGCCGGATATTTGAACCAGGCCAATACGTGATTTTATCTGTTACAACCAAGGAATAAGAGTAATTTTGCAAAGTGCACCAAAAATAGGGCAAAACTTGTACCGATTTGAGGGCCAGATTTGACCGCCTGGGTTTTTGAAGAGCAGGCCGGTCCTGGTTTGTCGCCTAGTCCCGACCCGAGCCGTGACTCTGGGCCTTGAGTCCGGGCCCGTGCCTGACATCGGGCCTACCGGGCCTTGATTGGGCCTGCCGGGCCGTGCATCGGGTCTCCGGGCCTTGAATCAGACCTCTGGCTCCGGCCCAGAAAATTTCTTAACGGCACAGCACTAGTAAAAGTCAAAAACTGACCAGGGTGGAGCTTGCAAATATTTCATATGGAAGTGGACAAGAATTCTCGTGTCCACGTTTGTCTACGTCTGCCTGCACGTGTCTTCCTGTCCACGATAAATCTGGTGTTGAGTTGGGAAAAGGTAATGGCATTGGATATCAGTCAGGATTTTTTGCCATTCCAGGAAGTCCTGGGAAATGCTTTATCAATTTGAGATCTGTAAATTTCTCAACCTTGCGTCGCACAACCAATCAAGCGTTCCATTAGGAAATTTTGCGTCCAAGTTGATTTCTGATTTAGTTTTGTACGAAAGATGAATTATTTCAAAATGCCGGCCGGACCCGGCCGGCCAGGCTTGTAAACCCGGCCGGCCGGCCGGCCGGCTGGCCAGCCGGGTCAAAGAGGACTGCCGGCCGGCCGGTCAAAAAAGGCCGGCCGATCCCATTTTTGCCCTATTTTTCGTGTTTTTTTATCTTGGTGCCCAGCAATTTAGGTTCTCGTTAGAGACCTTTATTTTGCTGCCCTCCGCAGTCCAAAAGGTGGACAAGAGGCGGAGAGGCGAGGATCAAGGATAGAAAACATGATCCCCAAGCAGTACTGACGTACGGTTATTTCAGTCACGCCCAGGGTAGCATTAGTCGTGCTGTTCGGCGACTACGGCTGCCCCCCGCAGATCAATAGTGACTAAGATGGCGGAAGTCTATAGAACCCACTCGGAAGGGTTAAAAACGGACAAAATAACGGCTGCAGAAAGGAGTCGGGAGGACGGCCGAGTACTTAGACAGGAAAGTTGAAAAGTCCACCAAAAAACATTTTTCCACATTGAATATTGCATAAATTTAAATTTTTGTCGCCTAGTTAATAATGTTTCATTTGATTGCGATACAGGCAGGAAACACAGAGGGACCTTTTTCACCCGCCATGTCCCAACCTGATCCCAATCAACTGCCACATTATCATTTTACAATCTACAAAATCTACGGAAGAGTCCACAAATCCTAGCCGCGACTTGGAGTTTCGATAGATTTAAACTTCCTTTATTTAAACAGTCATTTGATAATTCTTCTTATACAGAAGAATTTTAACTGAAGACTCATACTGAGATTGACAGAAGACCCAGGGGGACCTTTTCCCCCCCAGGCCTAGTGCAAAACCCAACTACCACTAAAATGACCTTCATAGTGTCGTTCACACGTTCAGTTGCAAAGAGACACTTAGTTTAGTTTGTTAGAGAAACTTAGGAACTTAGCTTTTATCCGTTTTCTTTGTAGACATGCTGTTAGGTTATTAACCATGGTCTGGTATATCCATTCATCCAGGAGTGCATAGGAGTCTGTATTATACGGACTCTCCAGAGTGCGATAGTGATATTAACCACTTGACGAACTGACTTATGGATCCAGACGTAATCCGTCCATGAAAGCCATATTAACCAAAATCTTAACAATTTACTTGATTGAGACGATGATCCAAATT
This sequence comes from Trissonchulus latispiculum, assembly GCA_030248195.1. NCBI lineage: Eukaryota > Metazoa > Nematoda > Enoplea > Enoplida > Ironidae > Trissonchulus > Trissonchulus latispiculum. Next base: position 7,820 of record JASAND010011776.1, read on the forward strand.
ATCTCAAAATTAAATGCGTAAACGCATAAACAAATTGCGATAATTCCTTAGAAATTCCGAATATAACTTGACAGCTAGTTTGGCTCAGCTTAGAATTAATATAGTGGTTTCAAGTTCCCAACCAGAGTATGGTATCAACCTCAATGTAGACATCTGTGATGTTATGTTTAATTAATAGTAATAATAATCACATTTATAATTTTATTTTATAATTATTATTTTATAATCATATTTATCACATAAATTTATTGAATATCCAAAATTAAACTTATCTTGTTCCGAAAAATCCAACCACTCGTCTATTTTTCGTGTATTTTGCAAAATGTTTAGCATTAAAGGATGCATACAGTTCTCCTGGTTATATATAACAGACAAAATCAAGTAGTGTCCTTTTTCTGAAGACCGGCCGGCCGGCCGGCTGCTTCTGACCCGGCCGGTCGGGTGATGGCCGGCGGCCGGCCGGATTGGCGGCATAGTGGGCCGGCCGGCCGCCCGGCCGGCTGGCCGGCCGGGTTTTCCTTGGCCGGTCAACAACTCTATGATAGACCACATATTTATTCATTATTTATTTTACCATTTAATTCTGATATTTTTATGATAGGACAGGACAAGAATTTGTCCACGTGGACATGTGGGTACCCGCAGGCGTCCACCTTCCAATTTAAAGTGTTCACTACATAAAACTTCACGTTGTAATTGTCGTATTGTAATCAAGGCAGAGGCCGTAATAGAGTCACAATCAAGTTCAAATTAGACCGTCATATCGTCAGGTACTCGTCCTACTGTCACGAGCGTTTTCAAAAACTGGATATGTTAAGTATTTTCCCAGTAAATTAATTAGGATAGGACAGGTGATAAAAACAAGTGAAAACTCAAAACAAATAACTGGGCCCGGTCTGACCAGTGACCAGAACTGAGTGATGACCCGATGACTTGGTTACATCTCCGCTACTAACCCAGTTTGTAGATTAACTTCTACATATGATACAGACTATTATACATTTAAGGATTTAATGGTTAACTTGAATGATCGAATTTTTGATATAAATCTTTCAAATTCATATTAGTGAAACGCAGCTGCAAATGTGCGCTGTTTCGTTCGAACAAAGCCTGTTTGTTCATTTTTTTGAAGTGGTGGGCGTATACCAAAGAAACAAATAAGACTGTGAGAATGTTGCCATGTGTTTGAAAAAATGTGTACAAAAGATAGAAAGCAACTTCCGTTGGGATTAGTGTTTTACTTTATTTAGATATTATAAATAGCCTGCTGCGCTTAATATTTGAAAAAGTCGTCTATTTGCCGTCAAAGCAAAGCCTTAGTTTTATAAACAGTGAATTGTAGCTAAGACAAAGCATGGTTTAGGTGATGTGTTTTGCAGTCTATTTTTTCGCTAATCTGCAGTAAAACTAGATATGATTTGGTGCAAGCCCTTAACTAATTTACTACAGTTTTCATGTCGCAGGCAGCACTGTACAGAGGGCACCAATGATATAGAAGTTATGTGCTCTTCTCTCCTGGCTCCGTGGTGTAGTGGTTGCACGCTTAACTGCAGTTCGGGTCCGTGGTTCGATTCCCGGCGGAGCCAAATCTTTACAGCAGGCTGCCAGAAGAACCTGGAATCCAGCCCCGTTTCTGTTGTGTGCACATGTTTTGGCGAGGCTAGACTTGCTGTTTCCATGTGTTTGGTCCTTGTGCGGCTCGGGTCGAGCCTCTTGCAAGCGAGGGAGAGATGTACAGAACAGAGCGCACCAAAGATATAGAAGTTATGTGCTCTTCTCTCCTGGCTCCGTGATGTAGTGGTTGCACACCTAGCTGCAGTTTGGGAGGTCCGTGATTCGATTCCAGGTGGAGCCAAATCTTTACAGCACTGTGTTTTGTTGAACTCCAATCTAGACAGCTCAGATGCACACCAGGAAAATGTTTCCCAGTTAGTTCCCATCATATATTACATATGCTCGCTACATGTTTCAATCCTCCACGTCTGGAGCGTACCCCCAGAGGGGCCGCTCACCCCCTCCCCCAAATCTGGCTTTTTCGGGTTGTCCAGTCCACCCCTCCCCCCCAATTCCTCCTGCTGCATGTGTCTGCTTCCACCACCTTTCACTTGACCTTGTTGAAGGCTGTTAAACTCAGCCGCAACATCACAGAAACTTTACAACACGACATTGCTTGCACTCATAGTAGTGTCGCGCGGGAAGCTGTCACACATCCTACATGCTAACAACTCTTTGAGTTTATGCAGACTTGTGCTGACAAGAATACTTAACATTTTATTTATTTAGCATTTCATCGCCAAAAGCCTCAGCAGAATGAAGTACTTCGCCTTTGGTGTCTTGCTGTTAGCATTGTTGGCTCTATTGCATTGCGCTTATTCGATTGAGCCGCATCAGCTATCTGCGATTCAGAAAGAACATGCGGATAATGCTCTTCGTATTCCGATTCGAGGAATGGGTGGATGCTGTTGCTGTCACAATCCGTCTCGACGCCCTGGATGCCCAGTTTGCATCGTCTGCAATAAGAGATGCTAGAAATAAATAAAATAAATGCTTCAGTATAAATAACCATGTTTTGTTGTGGGTAGTAAATAAACGGTGAATTGCAGAAATATGTCTAAGTACATATATACAAGATATATTGAGCATCGTAAAGTGTATCTGAGCTGCATGCGCATGCGTGGAACAGCGTGCATTATAATTACACTACATAAGACTACTACACTACAGATACAATTAAGAATTAAGACAATATTAAGACCATAACGACTAATCCATATGTAATAAAAATGGTCATTTAAAGATTATGGATTCTAGAATAAAATAGGCTTCAGTTAGGAAATGCCTTGAGACCATGACTAAAAGTGTTAAGCCCACGAATAAGGGCGAATTTTTCGATTATTGGGGAACTTTCAATCTACTACGGACCGGCCATGGAACGGAAATGAAACTGAGCTTGAAGAACCTAAATGCTATACTATTTGTGCTCTGTATGTATGTATGTATGTGTACTGTGTTTCCTGACATTGCACGAGGCATGTACCAATTTGGAAATTCGGATAGCATTTGATGTTTCAATTCTAAATTCATTCTGTTCAGTCTGGGGTTCACTCGACTCTTCCTGCAGAGGCACCATGGTCTCACAAAGTGGGCAGTCTCGGGTCAACCCGTAATTTAACAGAACACGTTTATATTTTTATAACTAACCAAAAATAAATGCCTCCTCTGTGGTTCGTTTTCATTTTATATGACATTTTCGGCTACCTTAGAAGAGCTCGGCTCTTCCTTCAGGAATTGTCAGTTTTAATGATTTCTTCTTAATTTCATGCTAATTAACATTAATAGCAAAGCTTAAATTTCCATAGTCAAAACCAGCACACTTTTCTCTTTCCAATTATCCAAAAATAATTATCTGTTCTGTGGTTCGATTTTATTTTACACACCGATTTTTCGACCAAATGTGAAGACTTCAGTGCAACTGCCAAGTTTCACTACCTTCAATGGTTTTCCGTTAATTGCTTAATAATTAACATTAGTAAGTAACTTAAAGTTTATATAATCAAAATCAGCACATCCTCCTCTTTACATTTACCAAAAAATAATTACCCTTTCTGTGGTTCGTTTTTATTCTGCAAGCAATTCTTTATCACATATGGGAGCTTCGGCTGGCCCAGCGAACTGTGACTGGTTTTAGTGGTTTTAATTAAAGTTTCACACTAACTAACATCAATAACTAAGTTGAAACTTTTATAATTAAATACAACAAGTCTTCCTCTTCGATAGTCTAGAAACTGCACCAGATCCTGCGATATATTATTAATTCATTCGAAATTTTGTAGGTTTCAGGTTAACTTAAATTTAAATCAATTTCTTGGTAAATTTGGGGCTTACGAAAGACTGCTGATTAGGGACCTAATTTAATAATATAACAAATTAATCTCTTTCTGGCAAAGGTACGAGCCCAGAATAATCTGTAAGAGTGTGACTTGAATTAGTCTGTTTGTTTGTTTGTTTGTCTGTCTTTGAATTTGCTTTCACTGTTTTTCTACTGTTGTTCCACATCTGTACTTATATCGTTATCATTTGCAATTGATTATCCGTACCTCTTGTATCCTTTCTCTTAAACTCAGTTTGACTCCATTCTAAATTTCCTCGTCTGCGTATAATCTCTTGTTCATTAAATTAGTAACTTTTGTATCTGATCTCTATAGGTTCAAGTTGACTAGTTAGTTAGGACAGCTTTAACTTTCCTAGCTAGGAGTTGAGTACTGGTGGACTTACTGACTGGAATTGAGTACTGGTGGACTTGCGGTTTAAAGTTAGTATCGGTGGACTTGTGGACTAGACCTTTGCCACTGTTGGTTTCTCGAGCGCAGAGCGAAGAGAAACCCGAGATTGTAACCAACTTGCTACAGTAAGACCCGTGAAGCACTTTACGATCCCCATAAGGTGGACCATCCCGGATCGGGCACGCACTAAACCAGGCTGCTTGATTCGACGGATATAAGAGTTGCCTCGGCTTCTCGCGTTCACCTGGCTGTAGTGCTTCATAGTACCTCTCAGTCTCACCTACAGTTGCCCATAACTTAAAGTTAATTTTTGGTGGACTTTTAGATCTTCTCTCTTCACTATTTTCACTACAGCCTTATAAAAAGTGGTGGACCTGCGGGGTATTTTGTTTCAGTGTGTCTTCTTTACCGTTTCTAAGTAAAAGCTTCTAAGTTTTTCAGTAGTTTTTTTCATCCTTTTTACCTCTCATTTCTTTTCAGTTAGCTCTTCATTTTTGTGATTGACTGTGTGTTTGCGTGACGTTTTGATTGCAAGTTAGGAAAATACCGGCTCGTACCTTAGGATCATCTACAGTAATCCTACCCAAACATTTAGTGCATCAGTTTTTTACTTTTGTTTTGGTAGTGTCCCTTTAACAGCGATTTTTGCTCAGTCGTCTTTTATTTTCTATAATTTGTCTATAGGTTTGTTTAGCTTCCTCTGTTTCCTTAGTGTTTAGTTTGTTCATCTGTCAGTTCGTTCTATTTATTTCTGGTTCACTAGTTGTTAGTTAATTAGTTTGTACCATGGACTTGTTAGATAAGACTTCCACATTGGGTAATTTGAAAGGTAGAATTGATATGGTGGACAATGTCACCTCAAAGGGTGAGCAGCAGCAGCAGCAGCAGCGTGAAAGGGTTCCCAGTCCCGAGGACTATCCGTCCAATTCCCTACGTTTAGGTGAGGTTGGAGAGCAGCACTCCACCTCTCATCCGTCCCAGGCAGCAGGCAGTGAATTTTCTCGTTTGGATTGGCCCAGTTTGGATTCCATGGCCCAAGTCACTTTGACTGTAGCTAGGGATAATACCCTCACGATTGCACAAATACAGGGTTCATTCGATAGGTTGTCAGACATCTTACAAGCGCGGGTTGTAACGAATACTATTTCGCTTATGCCTATTTTTTCCGGAAAACCGACTGAGATCTTTGACGACCATTTACTTCAGTATACTAGGTATGCCCAGCGGTTGAACATGACAGATAAAGAGAAGATTTTGAATTTTAGTTCATCTCTTCGTGATAGGGCAGCAGAAATCTTTTCGTCTTTGCCAGTTGGTACTATTCCGTTGAGTAATTGGAAAGATGCAGTGACAATTCTTCGTCAGTACTTGAATCCAGCGTCGGCGTCAATGCACGCTACGGCTGATATGTTCAGAATTCGACAGGGACCAACAGAAACAGTCTCAGATTTCTCGTTTCGTCTGGACAAACATACTAGAATAGCATGGGGAGATAATGCAGATGCTACTCTGATCAAGCAACTGAAGCTAAGGCTTTTCCTCCTAGGGTTGAGAAGGGACTTGAAGCCTCATGTTCCGATGGACTCCACTAGCTACGAGGCTGCTTTGATTAGGGCTCAAGAGGCAGAAGGGTCCTACTTTAGGGAAGGAACCTCGGCATTTCTGGGACCGAATCCTGAAGAAGGATCGGTGGGAGGAAGTGATGTCTCTTCCGTACTGACTAGCACTGTAGAATCTCTGGTTCAGAATGCAACGGCGTCGGCTTCTGAGGTTAAGAAAGTAAATTGTGGGCCTGAAATTCGGGAAGTTAATCAAGGTAGCGAACATCAGAATAGGGTTCCTGAATATCAAGTTTTGCCAGCATATGATAGGTGTTTGAACTGTGGCCATCCAATCAGACTTGAGTACCGGCAGGTAAGAGGAGGACAGTATAGGCCTGACACCAATGGTTACGGTAACGATAGGATTCAGACCCCGTTAAGCTCAGAATGTAAGTACAACAGTAGTAAAGGGGAATATAGTTCGCCAGTTTCTGGACAGCCCTTAGTATTGCCAGAACCACCTCGTACTTCCCAGCCGGGTTGGATTTCTCAGCAGGTGTCGGGTGCAGTGGATGCTACGTATGGTTCGATTTCTTCGGATATCAGAACTGATGGGCGGTCTGTGGTTCAGACACCCAGATTGGAGCAGGTAACTGAATCGACGTTTAGGGGAAATCAGCACTCGGCAGCCTTTGTTCTGTATAAGGATTCAGGGGAAGAAAAGAGTGGTACATTTTTGGAACGACTACGGGAGGAAAAGAGATTGGAGCATTTATCACACCGAAAGGAGGCCGATAAGGAAAGGGCGGAAGTGGATCGACTTCAGAATGAGCTCTACAGTACGCCTGCTTATCAGGAGAACTTCAGTGTGACTATTCCCGGAATGCGTAAAGGAAAGCAGGGTGGCAGCTACAGCTATGACTATGGTTCTCCATTCCATCCGCAGGGACCTCGAGCTCCGGCTCCAGGCGCGAATTCTCTTCCATCTCTATTTGCCGAACCACGTGTCAGTAGTGTAGTTAGTGCTAGTATATCCCGACAGAGGAACTACGGGAATCGTAGGCCTCGGTTGGCGGGACATTCAGCCGCCCAGAATTTACCATCAGGTCAGACCAATAGAGTTAATGTACGCAATCAACCCCCAGTAAGGAGGCGTCCTGGTCCACGACCAGTAAGACTGCCTCCAGTTCCGAAGTCTTGTAGTCAGAAGCGTCCATCACGAAACAGAAGGGAAATGAAAGTTTCAGAGAAAAATCAGGTAGTTCATTCTACTTCTCAGAATCCGGAGAGTTCTTGTTTGAATACTAGTTTTGCTCCTCAGAATTTAGCTAGTGTTTCTCAGAATTCAGTGAGCCCTTGTATAGGCACTGGATCAACTTCTCAGAGTTCAGTTAGTGCTTGTGCGAATACGGAGGGCACTCAGCCTCCGCAGTCAGATGTTCCGAAGTATTTAGGCATAGACTTGTCAGCAAAGAAGAATGAATTAGCTGCTATTTTCTCTGACTTTAGTAAGGAGCTTAAGGCCCTGTTCGAGGCTCAGAATGCTCTGATTCCACTTTTGGTAAAAGGCGAGAAGCTTAAACAGGGATTGACGAAGGTCGCAAAGAAACAGTCGCTTACTCCAATCCCAGAACATCAGGAAGATCTTGTATTTTACGACGCTGTTACAGGACAGGAACAGGAAGATCCCCAGTTACCGAACCAGTTGTCAGGTGTTAGGTCAGTTAATTCTAAGTCTACTGCTGCTTCACTTCCAAGCTCAGTGCCAGTACCTGTTAGTTTGTCTTCAGAGTCTGGAGTTTTAGCCTTGTCCTCAAATCACTCACCTGTTTTGACGAAAGCTCAGCGCAAAAGGCTGAGGAAACGGGAGAGGAAGTTGAGAAAGGCAAAGAATGAACGGGCCGGAGATCAGGAATTGACGGGTACATCGGTGGCTGCGCATCTTGGTCCTATGCGGCCCTATCGGTTTTGCCGGAAAGAAACAGTTCTACCATGGGAACACGTGACTGGACGGCAAAACGGGCAGGAAGGTAAAAACGCTAGGGCGAGTGGTTCATGCTCCACTGACACGGATAGTGACTCACTAGGGCTGACCTCAGCCGAGCTTCGGAATCTGCGTAGACTTTTGAGAAGGGATGTATATAGATGGGTTGAAAACCACACGCAAGAACTGTTTTCCAAACAGAAACAGGCTTGGGAAAGAGAGATGCAGCAAAGACAGGAATCGGCATCTTTGCGCATTACCCCAACAGAGACAGTGCGGCCCACCACACATAGCAGCCGTATAAAGGCACGTACAGAAATTTCTGGTCCATCGTCGCGTAGTAAACGCAGAAATGTATCTGAAAGTAGTAGTAGTAGTAGTAGCAGTAACAGTTCCTCAGTTTGTAGCAGTGATGTGCCGAAGACTTCATCCCGTTCCAAGAAGGTTCACACCAAGTCTAGCTTTCCATGTATTTCCAGTTTCTGGTTCATATTGTTGTTGGTATTGATGTTTGCCTTTCCATTGATCAGTGTAGTTGCTCTAGGTAATAGTTCATCTGATTTGGTAAGCCAGTTTTCGGGCAAAGCTCAGGAAATCGATTTTGTGACTTTGACTGATTGGGATGAATTCTTGTCTTCGAAAGGTTTGGTCATCACTTGTCCTTGTGCCGGGTTTGAACCCGTGTTATCCCCTTCCCATAGGTCTGTCGGTTCCAGTAACAAAGTACAGACGCTTGAATACACTTCTGCTACTAAATGTGCCATAGAAATAGGTGGGTCTAGCACTTCCCAGATGGTAGAGCATAATGCAGCACCTGAAAGGGTCAATGTAGTAAAAGGATGGGTACACATATTTTTGCATCATCTCAGGAGGCAGTTGGCTGACGATGTGTTTCTAGTTTGCAGTGAGGCAAAGTTGCTAGTAATGTGCGTCCATAATAGAATGATCAGTGTTGGTCTTTGGAAGTTTTCAGTTAATGATATGCCGATTAGATTTAATTGTAAGGTCTCTAGCGCGCTTAGTTGTCAGATTTTCAGTTGTAATGTACGGATCCGAGTTCAGATGTCTAGTTCAGATTGTCAAGAAGAATTATGTTCAGTATACTGGTTTGTTCAGAAGCATTTGTTTCAGAATTGTTGGTTCACATTAGAGATTGCAGTTATCGCGCATTCAGAAGTTAATCAATTAGTTGTCGCTAATAGTCCAGTTTGTTTCGCTCGTTCTTCATTGTCTTAGAAGAAGCATTTGTTGGTTTCTATTCGCCAGCCTAATCCGAAGGTGGGTGGTGGTTTTGCAGAGGCAAGATTGTCTGAATGTCGTTCATCAGTAGGTCCTAAGTCAAGTAGGCATAGTGCTTCCGCGGCTTTAGGTCAAGTTGTGCGTCCCAGGGCTTTATGTTCTCCACTATTAATTGGTCAGTATATTAAGACGCTCTTGTTATTCGAGACGGTCACCATGGGGACTGGAAACGTATCCATTCCTGCAGGGGTTTTGACCCGGACAGGGTGTTCGGAGGTCCTGTTCACTCGGGACCCTCAGCTTGAGCCGACCTTGCTCGCTGAGTACATCAAAACGCCTGACAGTGGTGTAGCTCGAATTAGACATGGCAGATACGATCATAGAATTAGCTAAGGATTATTCCCAGGTTATCAGTATTTCCCAGGAGCAAGCTAAGGATCCAAGTACCCATAAAGTTTGTTATCAGCCAGGTGATCTAGTTATGGTTCAGACCACGCCGAGTTCAGGGAAAAGAGGAGCTCCGTTGCTACCTGTTTTTGCAGGTCCATATAGAGTTTTGGCCGTTGACTCTCCGGTCGCAAAAGTTCGTCTGCCTGCTGACTGAAAGTTCCGGATTCATGCAATAAACTTTCGTCAGCTAAAACCGGTACTGGCTCCGCTCGTGTTGTCTACCCTACCCGATGATGCTTTGATGGAAGACATGGAGCTAATTGTTGAGTCATCCGTCCAGCGTAAGTGGGTTCCAGTAGACCACGAGTGGTTAGTCATGCAGGCGGATAGATTGGGAGAATCACAGACAGCCGACCTTCGGCATTTGGTCGAACCTGGCGTGGATAGGGTGCTTACTTATCCTACTGTGGTTCAAAACGTGTTGGGTGATGGAAATTGCTTTTATCGGGTAATAGCTTATGTTGTTTTCGGTTCAGAAAACGACTATACTGAGATTCGGCAGCGGATGTTCCAGTTCCTGCGAGACCATCCAGTGGTCTTGGCTAACTTGAACCTACTAGAGCCTGAAAGAGGGTATGACCCAAACTCCATCCTTCATAAAGGAGAGTTCGCCACTGAGTTAGAGATTTTCATCTGCGCTGCTATGCTCAATACCCCCATCTTGATCTACACCAACCCATGCGCCAACCATTGGGCATGGCAAGAGTTCAGGGCTTGTATGCTCATGCCAGCAGTTGAACCAGAACCCCGTGCGATATATATTTGGCACGCGGACCGGAACCATTACATGTATGTGTTGGACGTTGCTCGTGGTGCTTTGCGACCCTTTCACACCACTGAGCCAGACATTCGACCCTCCGTCTCAGCACCCCGTTCCGTGTCACGTCGTAGTTCTTGCTAGTTTTACTCTTGTTAATTGTACAGATTAGTTAGGTTTACTTAGGATTCGCTGCAACTTGTTCTGCATATTTGATTTTTGAACTTTAATTCCTGATTGCTCACAGTTATGCCCACCGTTGTTCTACAAGAATGTTAAGAAGAATGTTACTTCTCAAAAAATAAGACAAGGTAAACTACGAATCAACCGACCGTTCCTTCCCCCATTTTTTTGTTTACATTACTTTTGGTACCTCATACCTGGGTGGTTGACGCGTCGCTACCCAGGATTTTTCATGTTTCTTTGCTAAATGCAACTGGGTATTCGCACAGTTGCCAAGAAATCCCATCCCTTCCTTTAAACAATTAAAATCATTTATAGCTTTTAGGGCTTGTGCACTCCCTAAAAGTTTGCATTTCATTCTTAAAACTATAATCTCCCTCAAATTTAATAAAATTAACCAATAAGTAATTTTCACCCCTCTCGCCTTCAATCTGCCTCAAATTCTTCCCTTCCTTATCCCCCCTCTAACACCCTTAAAATTTCTTAAATTAATCAAAATCAATCCTAACAGTGTTACGTCAAAAAGTCCATTTACAGAAATCACTTATCAGGCAAGTTGCTGAGTTTGTACATAGTTTTTCATTTGAATCGCAGGTTGTCATCTGTCCGTCTAGCCATCTCATGAGTACATTTCTATATTTGTCTTTGTATCGTAGTTGTATTAATGTCTCACTGTGTAGGTCATCATCAATATATTCAACATATCTTGTCATTTCTTCTTCTGTTAACCTCTTCTACTTGTCAATAATCTAGGTTCTAATCAGTCCTAGTTCTCTTTAGCTTCCTTAGGTGCCGACTGATTATAAGCGACGGAGGGCCCTGGAAACTGGCAGCCTCCAAAGGGTCTTTTCCTGCGCACCGCCGAGCGGACGTAGGTGCACAAGCTTCGATAAGCTGTTGTGGTAAAGAGTTAAATGCCATTTCCTTGACCTAACTGTTCTCCGTTGCTTTAGGTTCGGAACCATGGACCTGCTGCCAGATTCTCTCAAGGCTTTCAAATTTCTGCTGATTCCGTATACGGCCCGTTGATCCCGGGAAGTTCCTTGTCGGCTTGTTTTCTTGAGCTGCGCTGGAATGGACTCCCTATCGCATTAACGATGACGGAGTCAGCTTCCACCCGCGCTCCAGTGCTGCCATTGTCCTGGATCAGCCTTAAACAGCCGGTTTCCAAGGATGGCAGGATCACTTTCTGGGTCCCAACCGGTTTACCTTCACGGAATATCGGCAGAAATGCTCATCCAAATCCAATCCAGTCTACACTCTGCCCCATAACACCCCTTCAAAGAGAGTAGTCGGTGAGAACACAACCCCGGCGAAACCCACGTCAGAATCCCTACTAAACTGATTAGAGCTTAAAAACGAAACATTTCAAGCCTTTTCTTCTTTTCTTTTCTTCTTTCTGCAACTTTTTTCTCTTTAATTGTCCTTGTTTTAAGTCACTAATCAGCGGTACTTTTCAATGATTTCGAAACGTTTACTGTTTACAGTCTAATGCGCGAAACATGCAAGCAAATAATTTTCACAAAACATAAAAAGTTGGGATGCACATAATTATTTTAATCGATATTTAATTTATTTTTTCTTTTTCCGGAAACGTAAAATACTTGATGTATGATCTTGCGAATTTGTACTAACCTTGTTTTGTGTACAGTCACTTTCTTTTTCTTTTGCGATGGCCACTGACTCGGACTGAGTAACTTGTGTTATTGACAATGTTTGGCTGTTTCTTTGTCTTTTCTCTTCTTAAATTATCTTTGTGTGTGCTTTTTTTTTTTGTGTGTAGTATTGTTTTGGTTGGGGTAGCGAATATTTCTTTTTTTACAACAATAAGCTTTGTCTTATTCTTTTTCTCTTCCTACTTTTCCAAAATATACTCTCTGTCCCAAATTTCCGACTCATTTTTGAAAGCTGACTTTGCGTACGGATGATCACGACACGAATTATCCACAACCAAGGGATCGCCAGGTGCACCCTTGCACGCCGAGTACCGCCGAGCGGGCTTGATAGCGACTCATCACGAATGAAGAGTTGTTCTGCGTGTTTAGTTGTGGTTGTTCGTTTTAGATGAGTAATCAGTCTGCTCACCCCGTTCCCGGTTCGGGTTCCCAACAATTATCCCCGGTGTCCAATTTAGACCCCTCTGAACTGGATCTCGTGATGGAATCTGGTCCTACCCATCAGGTTTTTAATATGGATGAGGCGCCCCCGGTTCCTGGTCCTCCGGCTCCAATGTCTGGGGACCCTATGGCACCCCTGCCAGTGGCTGGGACTGTGGCTGCTCCTTCCATACAACCTGCCCAGGACTCATTCGTTCGGCCGCAATGGCTTCGGGATCAGCGGTGGTGCTCTGAGCCCGTTGCTTCTCCTTCAAACCAATTTGCAGGGCCATACAATGCTACGGTTCCTACACCTCCAGCGATCTTGGTTCAACAGCTTCCTCCCCAAGTTATGCACTTGCCGGCACCATCTGCTGAGCCTCTGAATTGGGAGCAGGAAGCTCTCCGGGAACCCCTCGTCCCCCGTCAGTTCCAAATTCCCCAACATGGTACGATGCTGGCTGCAACGTCAGCATCAATGACTATCTGCATGTTCCTTCGGAATTGGGTCGTGCTGTTTTGTACCTGAAGGCTAATCCTGTTTCGCTGGCCCCTAACCAGGCCACTAAGATTGCTCGTATCTTGGATCAGGGCGAAATGATAGCTAAGGGAGGCATCAGTGCGGATGTTGCCAACTACCGAATGGAATTGGCCATGGATCTCATGCGCCAGCAGATATTAGATCTCATCCCAGCCAACACCCCGGTCAGCATTGCCGCTGGAAGTAATGTTCAGCGATCCCAGCGTGCTCGTTCTCTTCTCCATATGGCGTCACCCAATTTTCCACCCAATAGTCAAAAACCAACCCTTCTAAACCAGGGAGGGGTTGGTAATGGTTTGAATGGTGTAATTGGTGAAATCAAAGGCCCTGGTTTTATTGGCCAACGCCTCGAAAGATTTGACTGAATCGTGATCATCCGGTCAGAACAACTTTGACAAACCTTTACCTTATTACCTGTTAAACTCAACAAACTTTATGCAGGAGTTTCAGCAAACTTTATGCAGGAATTCAAACTTCATTCTTGTGATTGACTTCTTCTTGCGTACTTGTATTTCGTTTCCAATAAACATTTTAGCCGATTAACCTTTCTATAGAGGTTATAATCTTTAGATTAAGTTTTTAAATGAAGGACTTCAGAATGTGCAACATTTACAGGTAAAGCTTCAACGTTTGCAAAGTTCAGTAATCACTATATTCTGATCCCTCAGGTGCAAGTTGTGGGTGGTAAAGCTTAAATCACATCAAGTCTCGCGGATAGCTGCATGCTTTTGTTTGGGAGGCTCAAATGCCTTGGAACGTTCAAATGCCTGTTAGTATTGAGTTTTGACTTTGAATGAAGTATGAGGAATCGGGACGAGAAAATTCCCCGATCATGATATTAAAGAATCCCATCTGATTAGCATTTTCCCTTGAGTGCGAATTCCAGGAGTTGTTGAACTTTACAACTCCTCATTCAGCTACACACGCACTTGCCACGCTTGTGATTGGAATAAACAGTCAATACCCATAGATTTCCTTATGAAAATTCTCTGTCTGTTTTGCTTAGCTAGACTTCCTCAAACAATATTGTTTAACACTCACCGTTTGAAAATTGTTACGTAATATCCTGTCTAATCTTGTATGAATATTAATGACTTCTCGATCGTACGTATGCTCTTGTATAGCAGTATTCCAGTTGTTTATTTGATGACACGTTCATTCGTATTCTTGTATTCATGACAGTTTCTTTTGGGTTATCTGTTCCACCCCATAGCCGAAAAACAACGTGTGTCTGCTTGACACTCCCACTTAATGATCCAGTTGCAAATACAATTGATACAGGTTTATTACACTAAGAAACAAATGATTCAACCTTAATTTTAATTGATACGGATGGAATTTTGGTAAAAATCCTGCCTTTTGAGGGGGAGTGCTAAAGTCACATGTGCGAACCAAAGGATTGATCCAACTTTGTTTTATGCAAAAGATATTAGTATGTGTGATATGTGAAACGATACATTGAATATATTCTTGATATTTGCGACAAACAATTAGCTTATACAAATTTTACCCAGATTAATAAACCCTTTCATATCATAATAAAAGCAAACAGAAGCTAGCTAATAACTGGCTGAATAAGTATTTTTTGAGAATGGGTTGGGTTGGGAAGGGTTGCTGAATTCTGGAAATGTGTATTTACGTCCCTAAATATAGAAATAACGGGGTCGGGGCATAGGTGTAAAGGCGAAAGGGGTTGGGGGAGGGGAGTAGCAACTCTTCGGTTATTTTGCCAAATTCTCCAAAACTTTTGTGTGGTGGGGCTGTAACCAAATTGTAAAATTTGGAGAATTTTGGAGGGCTAAATTAGCTAGAATTTTCAAAGAATTCCCAAATCATAGTTTTACTTAAATGGTGTCATTTGCGCAGAACTGATGGGGGCTCTGTCCCACAAAACCCCCTGTAGAAAAATTTTTAGGCCGAGAGAAAAAATTGTCGCCAGTTGTGTTACCCACAGCAACGCTCCGTTACACCTATACCCTGTACCCCTGAATTGCATTTTTACAAAACATTTTAATTTTACAGAACTTTCTGTTTCAATGCAATATAACATACTACTACCATAGGTGTAATTGGAGAGGGGGGCTGGGAGGGACCCCCATTTTTCCAAACCCCCACAAATTTTCCAAACGTCCCCCCCCCCAACTGGTGGGAGGTTGGGCAAATTGGCCAAGACTTGGGCATTTTAGGGTAATTTTTGCAAATGTTTTTTTAAAAAGTCCAAATTTTAGACTTATAAATGTGTTTATTATCGCGAGAAATACGTACACGTTTATAACGGTTTTATGGACTTCCAGACTCAATAATGACCGTATTCTGGACTTAGAAAAATGTTGGCAATCAAGTTTTCGAGTTTAAAACTCCTGTCTAATGTTGAAATTGCTTCATGATTTCATGTTTTTCGGCATAATAGTAATGTATGTAAATGCGATTTTTGGCATAAAAACGGAAATTTTTTTGGGGAGGTTTGGGGTGGGGGGTTTAAAAAGAGAACCCCACATTTAGGGGAAGGGCTCCCCCCCAAATCCCAGTTACACCTATGACTACTACTACTACCGTCAGTACTTGATATGGTTAGTGTAGAGGGTAAAGAAGGGTTGTTTGTGGCTCGACATATATTTAAGACGTTTGAACAGCCTTAAAGGTTGTCAGGCATGAACAAAAGGTAACCGAAGAAGCAAATTTTGTCTTAATTTTTGGGAAACAAAAAGTCGATTAAAAGTTAATACATACCTAATATTTTGAGTTTTTCGCGGTTTATTCCGCTTTTTGGAAACCCCTCACCCTTCAGCATGCCGCTACTCGTCTTTTTTGGTGGTCACCGAAAATCGTCGAAAAAACCAAGTTTTAGAAGTCAAAGTTTCAAAACTTTCCTTAAGTTTTAGCAAATTTATGCAAGCCTTCTTTTTCCACTGGGCCCTCACCCACAATCTCCCAACACTCAACAGTCAGCAATCAACAATCGAATATTATATGGTATAGAACAGAAGACGGGGAAACACCAATGTTTTTCGATTTACCAAATTGTTACCCGACTTCATATCGTCGAACAGCTGCCAATGGTTGTCCCGTCGACGGGCATAACAGACAAAGTGCCCAGGCTGGTATCCAACGCATGCTCTGAAAGTTAGTTCCGCTGACTTGACGTTTACGATGGTCGGCAATTTTTTAAGTGGTATCCTATCACACCGTGATTGTCCTGAACCCAGAAATGTGCTGGCATCTTTTCTTCCTTCACCGGAACGACAGTGAGATACGAGCCACAAGTGTGGTGGTATGTTTGGAGCCATTTTGGAACGGATCCCGCTACAATAGAAACCGATGGAAGGTGGATCCGTGCCGCCGAATTTATCCATAAACGCACTGGAAGGAATAATACTGCTAGGACCAAACTTTCGCCCACATTCTGAGTGAGAACAATCAAAAATGTTTGATAGTTGTTCTTCTAAAGATGTGCGCAAAGCATCGCTAGATATCGAGGAGCTGATTTGAAGACTGACAGGAAATGAAGTTCTTCTTTCTGTCTGTGACGGCAGCGGACAGAGCGGATCCTTGCAAATGCTCAGGTTCTCAGAAACACCAAAATCCACAGTGGCATCAACCATTTTTTCCACAGCCATGAAGCAATCCAAAACATCAACAGGATCATCAGAATTAACAAAGCGTTTATGCAACAGTTCTGCCCTTGCCTTGTACACTGAAGTCATCGACGAAATTCCAGAAACCATTTTCACAAATTCGGCACATTCTGATGTGGAATTATTGACTTGAGCTCGATATGCAGTTGAATCGGTCATTGCTGTTAAAATGGAGGAAGCTATGCTGTCGAAACCGCAAGTATTCTTCAGGGTAATGGAACGGTCAGTTTTCGGAAAGCGGACCTGCGTCAGCAGGTTGGCATTCCTCAATAATCTAACTGGAAAGGAACGTGGGTTGAGATCAGGATTGGGATCAAAGTATGTTCGGGCCTTTTTTGCCATCGTAGCATCCGGTGTACATCGTCGCTGCCAGGACTCCTCTTGATTCAGGTGAGACATTTCAAGTTGACTTCTGCCAACTTCGTTTGGACGGCATAAATGGCATATGCCCTGAGCACCATAGCCTTCGTTCTCTTCTCCGATATCACAGCATATGGCGTGGGCGGCTCGACCGCAAATCCGACAAGAGTGACTCCCATCGTACGGCATCTGACACACACAGCAAACTGGCGAATTCACTGTGTCTTGGGCTGTACTGATTGTTCCCAAATGTACTTCTGTGGAGGCGTGCAGCGCTTTATTTTCGACAGCAATTATGCTTGCGGTTTGTCGGCTATAAGTACGGCTTATAAGCTTCAGCTTCATCATTCCACTCAAATCTTCATGAAAGATAAGGAGGAATTTGTCAATGCTGATCGGAAGCTTCTCCTTGGACAGCAGTACTCGCTTGACGTATTTGTGATGGGACTCAACACTCGCGCTGCTGACTCTAGTTTCTCCAAATTTATGGAATGGAAGCAAAACCGCTGTAACCATGGGAAAATGTTCCCAAACAATCTGAACCAGTGCCTTTGGAATTCCGGGAGAGTGGTAAGGATTGGGGACACCATCAGTAGGAGCACCGGCGACAGCAGAGGCCACGTCTAATACTATAGCTTGGGCAAACACCAGAAACTTATTTGCCTGTGCAGCAGATGCGACAGATGGATCACTGTCATCCAGTTCTTTTTCCAAATTTGTATCATCATCTAATATTGCTTCAATTTCAGATTGAATGTCTTCCGAACAGCAGCGGAGGATTCGATCAACAGATTCTTCAGCGGCCGACAAGCTTTCAGAAAGAGCCGCTGTGTAGACGCAACGAAAGAGAGATTCGGCTTGTTTTATAGTTGTAGCCATCACTAGCTGGGCTGCCGCATGCAGGAAGAATCTTCGTACCTGGCGTGGCTTCCCTTTCAATGACGGAAGCTTTGAGACCAGATGAAGAGTATGAGCGCAATCATTCCTTATCCAAGTAGTAGGAAGTACAGCACAACTGCCATGAATTACGGCCCAGCATGAATCAAGATACACATGAAGAGATAAACCAGTGAATGCCTCCGTGCATGCACCCATTAAAGCTTTACTCTGATCCGTAACAGCGACTTTTGGTGTGGGTGCTCCCTTAAAAATCCACATTTTGAGCCAATACGCAATTGCTGCTGTGGGGTGGCGCTGACTCAGCATTTATACAACGGGACTGCCTTCAGAAACACCGGCATAGTAAAGCATTCTACTGCTCTTAGGAACATCTTCGTGTTCGATTCGACGGATATAAGAGTTGCCTCGGCTTCTCGCGTTCACCTGGCTGTAGTGCTTCATAGTACCTCTCAGTCTCAGCTACAGTTGCCCATAAGTTAAAGTTAATCTTTGGTGGACTTTTAGATCTTCTCTCTTCACTATTTTCACTACACATACATATTAAGTTGAGCCGTGGGTGTATAGGCGACCGCAAGGTGGAAGATATTCCGACTTTTCGGCCATATTCCAAGTCAGATACAACGACGATTCTTCCGCATTTTTAAGCCACGTTACCAAGAAACCAGTTGAAGTACTATTTGTAGTGCTCACAGAAACTCGTGAGCTCATGACTTGTAGAAGAAGACTTGTGAGCTTCCTGAACTTCTGCACTGAAAGATTAGCCAACTAATGGCATTCACGAATCATTGGGAGTACTAATGGCAGTGATGCAATTTACATACTGTAAAACGGTGATATACAAAAAATTTTAATTTATTTTAATTTTAATTCACAGTATCAGAACTCAAGGTTTGCTCGCTTTCTCGACAGCGGAGTTCTGAAATAGGCTAGGTATCATTTTTATTTTGTCTGAACATGAAAGTATATACTACAGACAACCTGATTGCTATTAAGATGTGCTCATTGTTATTATTACTTGGCAGATAACTTGATGAGAGTTCGATAGAAAGAATTGACAGGTTCCAGCGCAAAATCCAGGATTAGGTGCAGTGGTGGGTCGAATCTCAACCTAATCCACAGTTTTTGTTTTCGAATTTTGTTTTTTCTGAGGCCATACTGGTTTTATAGTATATAATGGAGCGTCAAAATACGATAAAATTTCAACCATTCAATAACGAAATTAATATTGGCATTATTGCTAGGCTTATTGTTTCGACAACAGACGGGGTTGGGGTCATAGATAGGCATATGTGTAAGCATAGGTGTACGTGTAACGGGGATGTGGGGGGCCCTTTTTAGACCCCCCAAAGCCCTCCCCACGACCCCCCCAAACCTCCGCTAAAAAATTTTTTCAATTTTTATGCCAAACATCGCATTTTCAGCCATTGCTAATGCCGAAGAACATGAAATTATTAAGTAATTTTGTTTTACATTAGACAGTGTTTTTAAACTAGACTACTTGATTGCCAACATGTTTCTGAGTCCAGAATAAGGTCAATATTGAGTTTAGAAGTCCATAAAACCTTTATAAACGTGTATTTCTCGCGATAATAAACACGTTAAGCCAAAAATTTGGACTTTTTTGAAAAGTTTTGCAAAATTTACCCTAAAAATGCCCAAAATTTGGCCAATTTTCGCGCCTTCGGTGCGACTCCTCCCCCCCAAGTTGGGGGGGAAGGGCCGGGGGCCCCCAAAAATTTCTGGGGGGGTGTTGGAAAAATGGCTGGGGGTGGGTTACCCCCCCCCCCTAATTATATACACCTATGGGTGTAAGGTGGGGGGGTTGGGGGGGTAGCCATAGCTGGGATAGGGTTGGGAGAGTTTCCAGAAGGGCCCCCCCAAAAATGTTGGGGGAGCCGCCCCCACCTAAATCGTTATATACACCTATGATTCTAAATTCTGAGCATAGGTCGGTAGCCCCCCCAAGCCTTTTTTCATCCCTCCCCCAAAACTTAAAGCCGCGGCCGCGGCATAAAGCCGCGTGATAGAAAATTATGATTTATCTATATATGTTTCTTTTTAACAATTTATTTTACCTAAATTCTAAAGCAAAGCAAACACTAATGAAACAAATACAGTGCAAGCGCAAAATCAATCTTTTCAATCGAAAATTGTAATTGTAGTTTTAGCTATTTATTGATTCGTTAAACGTCTGCCATTCAAGTGACAGGAAAATAACGCCCGATTTTCGGTAATATGAGAAAAGGCAGACAGTGATCGTTTGCAAAACAATTTACAGAACGAAGAAATTGAAGTAAATCGACTGCAACAATGCTCTAAAAATTGCAAAATCATAGAAAAATTGTCGGGCAAAAAAACCTGCGTACTAGGACATGTGTTGAAGATATAGGACGGAAATCCTCCGCGCTGAGCAATTTACATGCAAAACATAGGAATTCAGATGGGTCAACCCATTACAAGTATACCGCCTCCGGCGGTATAAAAACTTGATTGCCATTTGCCAACATGTTTCCAAGTCCAAAATAAGGTCAATATTGAGTCATAAGATCCATAATACAGTTAAAAACGTATATTTCTCAGAGTTGTAATGTGTGAGTTTAATGTTTAATGTGAGTTTAATTTGTACATTTCCGCATATTTAAGCACTCTATAGCACGCAACGAGCAAAATTAACCTTTTAAACATGAACATAGGGAAGTATTAAAACTTTCAAACAAAAATTTGACAAGTTCAAAGCTAACTCCATTAGATTTCGTCTTCGTTTTCGGTAGTTCTGAGCAAGCTATGCTATCGCATGTGTTGGGACCTAATAGATTTTAACCTGGGATTTAATAGAAGTATATAAACAATTTTATCATAAAAGCATTATATATAATGTTTAAACACATTCAAAAGAGCCAAAAGTTAAAGAAAAATTAAAAATTTACCATACATTGTAAATTTTCTGGTGAAATTAGCCCAAAATTTAGCGAAAAATTTGTGTGAACAAAAATAACTCTTGACCCGCTCTGACCCGCGGGTACCCACTGACCTGAAAGTCGACCCGCAGGTATATACCCACGACCCGCGGGACGCGGGTACTCGCTACCCCGGACCCCCCCCAAAATGACAAATTTTCGCGACCCCCCCCCAGATTTTCAGGTTTTTGCTACTCCCCCCCAGATTTTTGGCCCATAAGTGATCAAAAATGGCATAAAATCGAAAATTGGCGGGCCCCCCACCCTCCGTGACGTCCCCCCCCAAAAAAACGTTTTGGGGGAGGTTTGAAAAAAGGCTTGGGGGGGGCTACCGACCTATGCTCAGAATTTAGAATCATAGGTGTATATAACGATTTAGGTGGGGGCGGCTCCCCCAACATTTTGGGGGGGGCCTTCTGGAAACTCTCCCAACCCTATCCCAGCTATGGCTACCCCCCCCCCAACCCCCCCCCCCCACCTTACACCCATAGGTGTATATAATTAGGGGGGGTAACCCACCCCCAGCCATTTTTCCAACACCTCCCCAGAAATTTTTGGGGGCCCCCGGCCCTTCCCCCCCAACTTGGGGGGGGAGTCGCACCGAAGGCGCGAAAATTGGCCAAATTTTGGGCATTTTTAGGGTAAATTTTGCAAAACTTTTCAAAAAAGTCCAAATTTTTGGCTTAACGTGTTTATTATCGCGAGAAATACACGTTTATAAAGGTTTTATGGACTTCTAAACTCAATATTGACCTTATTCTGGACTCAGAAACATGTTGGCACATGTTGGCAGAAACAAGCGAGTACTGCTGTCCAAGGAGAAGCTTCCGATCAGCATTGACAAATTCCTCCTTATCTTTCATAAAGATTTGAGTGGAATGATGAAGCTGAAGCTTGCTCGCGATAGCCGACAAACCGCAAGCATAATTGCTGTCGAAAATAAAGCGCTGCACGCCTCCACAGAAGTACATTTGGGAACAATCAGTACAGCCCAAGACACAGTGAATTCGCCAGTTTGCTGTGTGTGTCAGATGCCGTACGATGGGAGTCACTCTTGTCGGATTTGCGGTCGAGCCGCCCACGCCATATGCTGTGATATCGGAGAAGAGAACGAAGGCTATGGTGCTCAGGGCATATGCCATTTATGCCGTCCAAACGAAGTTGGCAGAAGTCAACTTGAAATGTCTCACCTGAATCAAGAGGAGTCCTGGCAGCGACGATGTACACCGGATGCTACGATGGCAAAAAAGGCCCGAACATACTTTGATCCCAATCCTGATCTCAACCCACGTTCCTTTCCTGTTAGATTATTGAGGAATGCCAACCTGCTGACGCAGGTCCGCTTTCCGAAAACTGACCGTTCCATTACCCTGAAGAATACTTGCGGTTTCGACAGCATCGCTTCCTCCATTTTAACAGCAATGACCGATTCAACCGCATATCGAGCTCAAGTCAATAATTCCACATCAGAATGTGCCGAATTTGTGAAAATGGTTTCTGGAAATTCGTCGATGACTTCAGTGTACAAGGCGAGGGCAGAACTGTTGCATAAACGCTTTGTTAATCCTGATGATCCTGTTGATGTTTTGGATTGCTTCATGGCTGTGGAAAAAATGGTTGATGCCACTGTGGATTTTGGTGTTTCTGAGAACCTGAGCATTTGCAAGGATCCGCTCTGTCCGCTGCCGTCACAGACAGAAAGAAGAACTTCATTTCCTGTCAGTCTTCAAATCAGCTCCTCGATATCTAGCGATGCTTTGCGCACATCTTTAGAAGAACAACTATCAAACATTTTTGATTGTTCTCACTCAGAATGTGGGCGAAAGTTTGGTCCTAGCAGTATTATTCCTTCCAGTGCGTTTATGGATAAATTCGGCGGCACGGATCCACCTTCCATCGGTTTCTATTGTAGCGGGATCCGTTCCAAAATGGCTCCAAACATACCACCACACTTGTGGCTCGTATCTCACTGTCGTTCCGGTGAAGGAAGAAAAGATGCCAGCACATTTCTGGGTTCAGGACCGGTGTGATAGGATACCACTTGAAAAATTGCCGACCATCGTAAACGTCAAGTCAGCGGAACTAACTTTGAGAGCATGCGTTGGATACCAGCCTGGGCACTTTGTCTGTTATGCCCGTCGACGGGACAACCATTGGCAGCTGTTCGACGATATGAAGTCGGGTAACAATTTGGTAAATCGAAAAACATTGGTGTTTCCCCGTCTTCTGTTCTATACCATATAATATTCGATTGTTGATTGCTGACTGTTGAGTGTTGGGAGATTGTGGGTTAGGGCCCAGTGGAAAAAGAAGGCTTGCATAAATTTGCTAAAACGTAAGGAAAGTTTTGAAACTTTGACTTCTAAAACTTGGTTTTTTCGACGATTTTCGGTGACCACCAAAAAAGACGAGTAGCGGCATGCTGAAGGGTGAGGGGTTTCCAAAAAGCGGAATAAACCGCGAAAAACTCAAAATATTAGGTATGTATTAACTTTTAATCGACTTTTTGTTTCCCAAAAATTAAGACAAAATTTGCTTCTTCGGTTACCTTTTGTTCATGCCTGACAGCCTTTAAGGCTTTAACGAAAATTGGCCAAATTTTGGGCATTTTTAGGGTAAATTTTGCAAAACGTTTCAAAAAAAGTCCAAATTTTTGGCTTAACGTGTTTATTATCGCGAGAAATACACGTTTATAAAGGTTTTATGGACTTCTAAACTCAATATTGACCTTATTCTGGACTCAGAAACATGTTGGCAATCAAGTAGTCGAGTTTAAAAACACTGTCTAATGTAAAACAAAATTACTTAATAATTTCATGTTCTTCGGCATTAGCAATGGCTGAAAATGCGATGTTTGGCATAAAAATTGAAAAAATTTTTTAGGGGAGGTTTGGGGGGGTCGTGGGGAGGGCTTTGGGGGGTCTAAAAAGGGCCCCCCCACATCCCCGTTACACGTACACCTATGCTTACACATATGCCTATCTATGACCCCAACCCCGTCTGTTGTCGAAACAATAAGCCTAGCAATAATGCCAATATTAATTTCATTATTGAATGGTTGAAATTTTATCGTATTTTGACGCTCCATTATATACTATAAAACCAGTATGGCCTCAGAAAAAACAAAATTCGAAAACAAAAACTGTGGATTAGGTTGAGATTCGACCCACCACTGCACCTAATCCTGGATTTTGCGCTGGAACCTGTCAATTTCAGGTGTGCGGTAGGCATCTCACCCAACTGACACTGCTCCTCCGTAAAGTTGGCGTCCCCCGCACTTTATTTATGGACTAAAATACATGGCATTACATCGCATTACAATATTTATGTTATCTTATTATATTTTATCTCGATTATATATTCATATTATTTATATTATAAAATATAAAACACATATGCATAAAACGTAAGTTTAAGGTGACACTGTATCACAAAACTCTTTTTAATCGACTAGTTAGCTAGGCAAGTCAGAAGACTTGAGATCTTTGTAAAAGCAAAGTTCATGTGCAAATTTACAATATAAGTAGCTGAATATTAAAACGTTGGCCAATGATGCCGAAAAATTCATGTATAATTCAAATGAGCAGGAAAATGCAAGAACTCGGAATTGTAGGATGTGTAATCTGTAGTGGTTATATTTTCTTTATTCAATATAATGTAGTGAATGTAGTTTTATATATTAAAACAGGCACGCACAAGAAGGTATTGTTTACCACAGACGCGCAGACTCACGCTGTTCACTTGTATATTTCAAAAATTGAACGAGTCTGCGTCTGCTTTTAGTATTGAAGTGCCCTTAGGTAGTACCAATTTTTTCCAGTAGTTTTAGAGTAGGTCCAAAATAATGTGGATTTCACTTTTCGTGCCTTTGTGTTTTATAGCTGTTACAGTTAGCTGTTACTGTTAGCTGTCCTCAATTGATGCTGCCTATGGTCCCCGTGGAGTCCAAGACGTCGAACAGCACCGTCGTCTTGGAGCCGGTCCTATGACCCGTGCCCTAGAATTTACAGCCCTCGATACCCGCCCTTCCCGACGTCAACGCCGGGAACAGGAGGCCATTTATGAGGAGGTCTTGTTCGTCGGTCCTGTTGAAGTACCGGCTCCTGGTCCGCCCCCGCTTTGGTCCCTCAGTTTTGACCTTGACCCCCCTGTTCAATATCCCCATGTCCTTCGCGGGGCAGTGTTCTGGCCGCTTGTCCAGTTCATCTGCGATTGGTCTCAGTGGCACTACCCCCAACGCCCGTGGGTCGACATTGACTGGCGACGGGTGACGGATGCCCGCCATGGCCGACCCCACCCCGGAGACCCGAATAACCGTCACCGGCGACAGCAAACCCCGCCCCCTCCTCCGGCCCAAATCCGAAATCGCCAACGTTCCCTAGAGCGCAGCGATACTTCCGGCAGTGCTCAATCCGGCGCGAGCGTTGCCTCCGGTTCCAGCCGTGCTCAGGCCGCGAGCACGCCCCCTCCTCCACCCCCGCCCCAACCCAGACCACGGCCAAAGTCCCCGCCTCCCCCTCAGCAACAAACCCAGAGAAGAACATCTGCTCATCCCCAATCCCTAATTGAAGTGCCACAGAGACGTAGTGCTTCCAGACACCCTAGAGCTAGCGGTGGTCCTGCTCCCACACCGCTTATTCCCCCCAGTGGTGAATGGTTGTCCCCACCCCCTCAGTTATCCGGATCAGCATCCGGCCGATCTGGAACCCGCCAGTCGACCGAGGCCGCTTCGGGACGCCGTTCGGCGGCCTCGTCCACTTCCATTGAGATTATAGCTGAAGTACAGCGGCCCACTCAAGCTGCTACCCTTGAGGCTCAGCTGGCGGCGGCCCAGCGAGGGGTAGTCCCTCCTGCGTCAACTGAGCACCGTTCCCGATCGACCACCCGGAAATCCACCCAACAAGCTCGTCAGGCTTCGCGGTCCCGCCCGCGCCCTGCTGAGACTCCCCGTGATCTGCCGACGTTCCCTTGGGCCACGGCTGCCCCCACATCCTCGTCCCGCCCCTCACAGAGAGCGTCTAGTCCTAGACGCCAGACGCCTCAACAGCAAGAATCCCAGTACCTTTTCCCAACACAAGCGACCCCTGGGGTAGCCCCGGGGCGAGCTAGCCGTGCTGCTTCCGACCTTAACAGATCGTCCGGTGCCGCTTCGGTTGGGTCAGAAGACCTGGCCTCTAATCTGGAGCGAGCTCTGGCTATGGCCACTACCCCTCAGGTTGAGATGGAATACTATTATGGCCCTCTCGACACGGACATCCCCCTCCAACCGCCGGCACCGGGATACCCTCCGTTTGCCCATTACCCCCACCTGGTGGCCCAAGAGGTTACGATACCCGCGAGCCCGCCCACTGCCACTACTGCACACCCCCTCCCAGCGGAACAGGCTCAGCCTACCGTTGCGATCGGGCGCCTCCTTACGGCCCCGACCGCAGCTCCGACCGCCCAAGCCCCTAGTCCTTTGATAGCCAGTGTCCAGCCCATTAATGCCCGCGCTGTGATGCCAGGCGCGGATGAGCTGGACCTGCTGGCCATCGACCCTGAAATCTACGATGAGATTCCGGAAAACACTCTCCCTATGTTTGAGCATTTCATCCGTTATCTCCTGGATGATAGGACCGACGGATATACCGGTCCTTCACGCTACCTCTTTGCCCCGTCCCATATCTACCATACAGCCCCCCGCCCGGCAACTGCTGCCGTGCGATTGGCTGGCCCCGATAACCGACCTCAATACTTTGTTGATGAGCGTATTGGCGTCCTTAGTCGGGGTATGGTAGATTCCCTCCAGCAAGCTGGGACCGACCAGCTACGCCTATACTTAGTCGCCCCCGCCCTAGACCGACGATCCCCCAATTTTGACCCGTCAGCCTTTGTTCATGCCGCTCGTGCCGGGCAGCCCGTGCACTGGCAAGTTCAAAGAGCTATCCAACCCTCCGAGTCCCTTTCCTGGCCCGAGGCGACTATGATGTGGCAAGCTGATGATGGCCGCGTGCGGGCTAGTCCGCTGTATATCGTGGCGACCCTTAATACCCTCCACCCCGGTGACGAGTATTTTAGTACTATCACTATCCCAGCCGAACTTTCAGGAGAGGAGATCACGGCCCGGGAGCAACGGCGCCGTGATTTCCAAACCCGTAACGTCGCCCCCGGACCGGAACTTGATCAGGCAGGTCTGATCGTCCAACCTCCGCGTTACCGCGGCATCCCCTATAATACAGTTGCTGGCCGTTTCGCCTTTGAACAGGATAATGCAGTAGCGGCAGCGGTTCGGGGCCCGTCCCAACCGCTCGCCCCACCCCAACTGCTCGCCCCGTCTCAGCCGCTTGTCCCTCCCCAACCGCAACCCGAGCACCCGGTTGCTGCTCCTGCCCCTAGACACTTTGGCCCATTTCCGGTGCGACCGGTTACAGTTGGCCGCCCTAGTCAACCACCCTCGCAGCCTGATCGAGCTCCCGCGTCAGAACCTCAACCGATGGATACCTCTAGCCCCCAGTTGATCGCACCGTCAACTGGACCTGGTTCACAGCCCCCACCCTCGAAGCGGCTGCAAACACAACAGCCGCCTCAACCACCTATGGCTCCGCAGCGTGCGATCCCCCCATCCCTGCTCAGCTTGACGGTAGCCAAACCAACCCCGGCCCCAACCCAGCGACCAACGTCTGCGTCCGTCGCTCGCTCGGACTCGTCGAAAAAGCGACGGCGCAGTGGTTCCCGGCATCGTGCTGTGGCTCAGGCCGCGGCCGACGCTTTTCCCCGT
This sequence comes from Trissonchulus latispiculum, assembly GCA_030248195.1. Taxonomy (NCBI): domain Eukaryota; kingdom Metazoa; phylum Nematoda; class Enoplea; order Enoplida; family Ironidae; genus Trissonchulus; species Trissonchulus latispiculum. The sequence goes on from JASAND010011776.1 coordinate 35,503, forward strand.
ACCCGACAAATGTCGCTTGGCCATTACTATGGCCCCCAGCGTCCAGGCCCAATGGAGTCCCCGTCTAGTCGGCCTTCTAGCCGGACACCCTCCGAACCTACCCTCGTTGCCAGTGATGACGACGCGAGCCAACCTCGGCCCCGCGCCTCCTCGTCCTCCAAACCGACGAAAGAACCGGTGCCTGGCGTTCCGCTGACCCGCGAGGAAGCTGAACAATTCCTGTCTACCATCTCGCGGGACAATTTCCCATCTTATCGGGAGCTCCTTCATGCCCACCATGTCCTCCGGGCCGCTGAACGCTACGGCCGCACCACTTTTTCTCGGTTGGGAGCTAATACCCAACCCACCTACCCGCCTTTTGCCCCGACAGTCCCTACGACTGACATGATAGCTCACCTAGCCCCTGTCCCTCCCCCTTGTGTTTATTACCGGGATTTTGGCAACCAATGGAATGTCGCCCGGTTGCCTACCCCTGCCACCGGCTATCATGAGACGGTCCATCCCGTCCTTAACTCCCTTCGTCAGGTGGCTCGTGCCTGGTTCGCGGAAATCGCCGTGACCTGTGCAGAATTGCCACCCGACTTTGCACAGCAACTCCACCAACGAATGAGAGACATGTTCCCGGTCATTACGTCCTTTTTCACCGTGCAGGTCCACGCCAGCCCGGTGGATCCCCGGTCGTTCCGTGCGACTTGGACTTTCGCTCCCCTCCCAATCCTTGGTTCCTATGGCCCTTACCCCGAGGTGACCGTCTTTCATGACTCTACGTCCCGTACCCACGCTCATGCTCAATGTCTCAAGGAATGCCTCCCTGAGATTACTCCTTATACCCATCTGTTCGGCCGAGCGGACAGCCGGTTTCTCCGCTCGGTGTGGCTGGAAGCGTATAGACAGATGGAACGCCAAGCGGCCATGGCCGACGCCCATCTCCATTGGTACCAACCCGGTGTCGAGGGGGTCCTCGACGTCCCCAGTTCCCATTTCGCCCACCCTTACTTTCGTTATAAGGCTCGCCTATCCTTTGTCCACCGCCCCGAACGAGGTATCCATATCCCAAACTCCCCGGACCTTTACCCTACCGGCGAGCACGGCTATCAGACCCGCAAGGCGGACTATGTGAAGCGGGCTGACGCCGTGCAGTATATCCGTAACCACCCCCAAACCCCAGGGGCTGTGGTTAAAACCCAGGTGTCCCAGATGCTGAACTCGTCCCCAGAGTCCCTGAAGGCCAACTGGGCAGGTGGCCTCAACATCCGAGCTATGATCCGTATAGCTTTCGAACTTCTTTACGAGAATCCGTCCGTTCAGGAGTACCTCGTCACCTACCCCACCCACCTCTTTGCCGAGTCCTCGGATGACCCTCTCTGGGGTACTGGAGTCCTAGCCCCCCTCATCGACGGCCAACCTGCCGCATCCATTAACGAAATGGATCCAGAGGTTTACCCGGACCTCTATGACCCCGCCGTATGGACCGGTCATAACGTCGCCGGACGGATCTGGCTGGAAGTCCTCCTTTGGTTCCTCCAAGGCGGTCTAGACGATTTCTTCCTAGACCCCAAAACCCGCGAACCCCTGACCCAAGCCCAATTCTCCGCCTTCCAGGACATCCTCCGTCAGCGAATCCGTGCCATGGCGGAGCGCCGCCGTCGTGGCCAATCCCATCCACCATTCTTCGATGATCGCAACCCTCCGGCCGGCATCCGGGCGGCCCCCCTCGTTATGAGCATCAACCGGCATAGCATTTTTATGGCCGGTACCCACCCGAACCCCCGGTCCGACGATGTATACTGCCCGGTGGCAGGTCTAACCCACTACAATCCTGCCTTTCCCCAATTGGCGAACGAACCCCTCCCGATCGATCCTCGCTCCCCGGTCCTCCGCGGCTGGTAGGCCGACCCCTCCCCCGCCCATCGTTCCCCCGCCCTTCCGTCCCTCCTGCCCTTCCATCCCTCCTTCCCTTCCACCCCATCCCTTCTACTAACATTTTATCTCCATTCTGGTGAATTCTTAACCAACACCGTTGGACATTTGTGGCTATTCATGATCCGTCCCTCCCCTGGTCCTGCCCATCGACAGCTTTTCCTATAGATGTGGTATTATCCCCTACAGTCCCCACATGGCGCACCCTAAACGTCTTTCCAGCCCTGGATATTGGTCCCTATTTTCTGGATTTTATCATCATATTTCTATTATGCTCTTATTGGATTTATGGCGCCGATTCCTATTTTGCCAGTGCTCTATGGACACTGTTATGACCCCTGCCCCATGGCTGAACTATGATGGGTTTCCTCCGTCTTCCCCTCCCGCCCCTCCAGCCCTGAATCAACTACTACAAGAAGAATAATTTTGGTGGATATGTGGAACTATATATAAAAATTTGTTACTTGTTATATTTTTTATATTTCATAGTCTATTTTGCATTCTTGTCATGTATAGCATAATATGTCTTGTACGGTGCTTTAACATTTAAAACAATTTATCCCATTTTTACATTCCAAAAGGACTTACTTTTAATATTTTAAATTCATTGGATTTTCTTTTAAAACTAACATTCTTTGAATCTATTTTTAAACTACCATTCTATTTTCTGGAATTTTCTAAAAACATTATATTTTCTAACCCAAATTTATTATGTACGTATTTACTGCCATTTGTTTCTGCTCAGTATTTTTTTCGCCTTATATAATTACGTGTATTTTTGTGATTTTTTGCATTTGTTTTTTCTTGTTTTTGCTGCTTTAATCAAACCAAAACTTCCCTATTAAGCTCAACCAAATTCCTTTTCCCTACCCTTTCCCCCTTTTACTTTTTACTTAAACGAAAGCGCCTCTTTTTGAGAGATTATGTTGACAAAAATCCCACCCTCCCTTTCCTGCCACTTTCTTTTGATTCTTTGTGGGGTAGTCCATATATTGTGCCAGTTTTGTTTCCTTCCCCCAGTCTGAACAAAGTAGGGCCGCTAGGGTCTTTTTCCCCTGACTGTCGCGAAGTAGGTCAATTTGCGCAGAGGGGCAAATTTACGTCTCGGATGTAGAACCCTTTCTGTCTTGAATCCCTTTCCTTTTCCTTCCTTCCTTTTTACGGTAAAACATACCGTCGGGTATTGGCTTGTATGTCTGTTTTTCTGTGTGAATGCGTGTGTGAATGTATCGTAGGCCCTAACGGGCATGACGAAGCGTAAATGTGGCCTGTATGTATGGGTGCCAATACCCCTTTTCTAGTCCCTTTTGCGAAATTTTCCCACCTCTCCCCATCAAAAATACGTCCGAGACCGCCTTTGAGCCTAGGGTTCGACCGCGTAGCCTAGGTGACTCCCTTCCCCCCTTCCCCCCTTAGGGCGCTCGTATAGGTTGCTGGGGTAGCCCCACCGTACCTGAGATAGCCCTACGAAGCTGGCATGATATATGACCGGAACCTTGGTGGGTAGTGGCATTCCCTTCTCCCTTCCCTATTCTAATCTCTCAAAAAGTATAATGCTTTAATAAATTTGAAGCTACCTTCCTCATCCCAGGTCCCTTAATGTTGAGCTTATTTTCCTACTTACATATTTTCATATTTGTTTTGTTACTGACTTTATATATATCATTGACAACTGTGCACCCCGTCCCTTAAAAACTCCTTTTTCCTTTTTTCTTTTTCCTCTGGCACTCGTCGGGGCTCGTGCTTTAAGCCCTGGGGAGATGTAATGTGGGTAATAACGTCCCCGTTATCACCCCCCCTTCCAAGTCCTTTCCTAATTCCCACTTTCGCTGTTTTTCCTAAAACTCACCCAAAATCCCCCACATTCCCCATAAATATTGTAGTTTTATAATTGTTGGGAAGTCCGATAATTATGTATTATTTTGTATGTAAACACCTCCACTATATATTTTGCAGTTCTAACTTTATGCTCGTCTTTTAAAAATATTTAAAATTGTCTATTTTTGAGCGTAAACTTAACATTGCACATATTCCCATTTCTTGTTGGCTTAGCGAAGATAGACCCTCCCGTTCCCAACGCATGACAAAATTCTCCTTGAATGATTACATCACCCTTTCGTCAGTTGGGAGTTTTTCAAGTCAGAGAAAGGTCGGTTGTTGAGATTGGGGCCCCCACCCTATTTGCCGTCTACATCTAAAAGCGTAAGTATCTATTTTTCCTTTTCCTTTTAAAAACCCTTTTTAACTTAATTCCTAATCCCTTCTTTTGCTCTAACCCCCCTCTTTTTTTACTTATCTCTCAATTGACTCCTAACTCTTCTCCTTTTCCTGTCCCACCTAACTAGCTGGGTTGCCCCGGTTCCCTCCCCCTTGGGTCTAACTTGTTAGCTAACTTCCCCTCCCCCCTATTTTGTTGTATTTGTTGCTGTCCGATTTTGTTGCTGGTCCCCCCTTCCCTTTGTTTGTGTTTCCCCTTTTGTGCCCCCTTTTCCTGTTATTGTGCGGGTAGCCCGCTGTACCTTGCCAGTCTTGTCTGGGTACCGCCGGACGGACTCTCTTGTCGTATCCTTGCCCTGTGCCGTCCCAGTAAACTCGCCAGTTGTCTGTGATTTATTTTATTTAATTAATTTTACTAAACTCTAATTAGTTTTGATCTCTTTTCTTAGCTAGGTAGAGCTCTGGGAATAGCCCGGAGCTGACTTATAACTGAGTTTATTTTTGTGTTGTGAGTTCCCCCCAATTTTGTTAGGCGCCCCGTTGGCGTCCCCCAAAAACTACCCATCCCCCTTGGCGAGGCAAGTCGGTGGTAGAGAGCCGCCTGGACTAAATATCTCCACCCGCAGTCGCAGGTCAGCGTCTTGCGCACAGTTCCACTTGTAAAATTGGGGCTTGAGCTCAGTGGTTAAAATCCCTAGCTCCCTCATATTTTACATTTGTAATTTTACAGCCTAATGTAAAATATGGGGTTTTAAACCCTGAGCTCACGCCCCAAATTTTACAAGTGGAACCGTGCGCAAGACGCTGACCTGTGACTGCGGGTGGAGATATTTAGTCCAGGCGGCTCTCTACCACCGACTTGCCTCGCCAAGGGGGACTGGAAATTTTTGGGGGACGCCAACGGGGCGCCTAGCAAAATTCGGGGGAGACACACACAAACAAAAATAGGCTCAGTTTAATTCAGCTCCGGGCTATTCCCAGAGCTCTACCTAGCTAAGAAAAGAGATCAAAACTATTAGTAAAATTAAATAAGAAAAAGTTAAATAAATAAACAAGACAACTGACAGTTTACTGGGAGCACAGGGCAAGGTAGACAGGAAGTCCGTCCGGCGGTATCCGGACAAGACAGGCAAGGTACAGCGGGCTACCCGCACAATAACAGAAAAAGGGCACAAAGGGGAACAAAGAAAAGGGAAGGGGGACCAGCAACAAATAGGGGAACAGAATACAATAAAATGGGGGAGGGGAAGTTAGCTAAAGGAAGTTAGACCCAGGGGAGGGAAACGGGGGCAACCCCGCTAGTTGGGTGGAGGAAAGGAAAGGGGAGAGGTTAGAGTTAACTTGAAAAATAAGCAAAAGGAATAAAGGGGGGTTAGATCAGAAAAAGTTAGGAAAAGTGAATTAGAAAGGGTTTTAAAAGGAAAAATCAAAAACTAGGAACTTACTCTTTTAGGTGTAGAAAAATGGGGGTGGGGCCCCGATCTCAAATAAACAACCGACCACTCGGTGACTTGAAAACTCCCAACTGACGAAAAGGGTGATGTAATCATTCAAGGAGAATTTTGTCATGCGTTGGGAACGGGAGGGTCTATCTTCGCTAAGCCAACAAGAATTGGAAATATGTGCAATGTTAAGTTTACGCTCAAAAATAGTAATTTTAAATAATTTTCAAAAGATGAGCATAAAGTTAGCACTGCACAGTATTTAGGGGAGGGATTTACATACAAAATAATACATAATTATCGGACTTCCCAACAATTATAAAAATACAATATTTATGGGGAATTTGGGGGATTTTGGGGGAGTTTTAGGAAAAACAGCGAAAGTGGGAATTAGGAAAGGACTTGGAAGGGGGGTGATAACGGGGACGTTATTACCCACATTACATCTCCCCAGGGCTTAAAGCACGAGCCCCGACGAGTGCCAGAGGAAAAAGAGAAAGGAAAAAGGAGTTTTTAAGGGGCGGGGAGCACAGTTGTCAACTATACATATAAAGTCAGTAACAAAACAAATATGAATATATGTGAGTAGAAAAAATAAGCTCAACATTAAGGGCGTGGGATGGGGAAGGTCGCTTCGAATTTATTAAAGCATTATACTTTTTGAGAGATTGGAATAGGTAAGGGAGAAGGGAATGCCACAACCCACCAAGGTTCCGGTCATATATCATGCCAGCTTCATAGGGCTATCTCAGGTACGGTGGGGCTACCCCAGCAACCTATACGAGCGCCCTAAGGGGGGAAGGGGGGAAGGGAGTCACCTAGGCTACGCGGTCGAACCCTAGGCTCAAAGGCGGTCTCGGACGTATTTTTGATGGGGAGAGGTGGGAAAATTTCGCAAAAGGGACTAGAAAAGGGGTATTGGCACCCATACATACAGGCCACATTTACACTTCGTCATGCCCGTTAGGGCCTACGATACATTCACACACGCATTCACACAGAAAAACAGACATACAAGCCAATACCCGACGGTATGTTTTACCGTAAAAAGGAGGGAAGGGAAAGGGAAAGGGATTCAAAGAAAGGTTCTACATCCGAGACGTAAATTTGCCCCTCTGCGCAAATTGACCTACTTCGCGACAGTCAGGGGAAAAAGACCCTAGCGGCCCTACTTTGTTCAGACTGGGGGAAGGAAACAAAACTGGCACAATATATGGACTACCCCACAAAGAATCAAAATAAAGTGGCAAGAAAGGGAGGGTGGGATTTTTGTCAGCATAATCTCTCAAAAAGAGGCGCTTTCGTTTAGGTAAAAAGTAAAGGGGAAAAGGGTAGGAAAAAGGAATTTGGTTGAGCTTAAAAGGGAATTTTTGGTTTGATTAAAGCACAAAAACAAGAAAAGAAAAACAAATACAGAATCACAAAAATACACGTAATGATTTAAGGCAACAAAATATAATACTGAGCAAACAAAATGGCAGTAA